>PVIH01009943.1:19073-78981 GCA_004025045.1 Sigmodon hispidus | reverse complement strand
GGGGGGTGAGCCTGGGATTGTGGGGGTAGAATGAGTGTGTGGGGGGGTTGTTATTGTCTCTAAAGAGAAAGTGTAAAGACAGAGGTGAGCATCTGGAGAGTTTCAGAGCTGCAGGCCCCTTGGGTTTAATTAGTGCTCCTTCCCTCCTCCCAGGGAGGCTTGCATCTCCCCTTGTGCTATGATGTTAGCTCTGGTGTACATTGAGCGCCTCCGGCACCGAAACCCAGACTACCTGCGGCACGTGTCGTCTTCTGATTTGTTTCTGATCTCCATGGTAAGGTGGCCCCTCCTGCTTCCCTAGTGAGCCAGGCGCCAGGCATGAGCTCCACTGCTGCCGCTTCTGACTTCTCCACAGATGGTGGCCAGCAAATACCTTTACGATGAAGGGGAGGAAGAGGAGGTCTTCAATGACGAATGGGGAGCTGCTGGAGGATTAGCCGTGCCCACTCTCAATACCTTGGAACGGGGCTTCTTGAGTGCCATGGTGAGTGGCTCTCACCTGCTCTTTTCTTTTTATTCTTCCTCAGCTTACAGCGCCTGTTATTTAGCCTGATAGGCATGGATTGGGACAGGCTGTCTGCCGAGCAGCAAGCCTCAGGGATCTGCTTGTCTTTGCTCTTTATTTTTTCTGCCAGGTATGCTTGATTCCAGCCTGCTCTGTCTCAGGAAAGTCATGGCTTCATAGTCAGACCCTGTTTCTTAATAAAGAAAATTTAAATTGGGCTGTCCTAGAACTCATTATGTAGACAAAGCTTTGCATGTCTGTCCTTGTGTATTTTTGGCTGGGTCTTCCTTTCTTGTCCTTTCAAAACTAGTTTAGAGGCTCCTGGAACACAGAGTCCAGAGTAGCATCTCACCCTCTTCCTCAAGGGCACACTCTGAGGAGACCCTGTAGTGTTGGCCTCTGAATATTTACTTTTAACTTTTTTTCCCCTTAGACTTTGAGCTCCATGTGGACACTGACCATTCTTGGGTTTATTTTCTCCCTTTGTACTTTGTAGAGGGGATGATTAGTTGGAGGTCAGGTAGGTGGTGATGGCACGATAGGATATACACAAGTTCTTTGGCTAGTAGTTAGCGCATCTTTTCAGCTGGTGGTTGTAGCTGCTTTAGTAAGGCCACCCTGGCTTGTACCTGAGCTCAGCTTGAGCTCTTCCCTGTTCCTATTTATTTTTGTTTTTTGGGGGGGGATAGGTTTACACTATAGCCCAGGCTGGCCTAGAACTTACTATGTAGCCCAGGTTGGCCTGTAACTTGCAGCAATACTTCAGCTTCCCAAGTACTGGGATCATAGGGATAAAGTACGGCTCCTGTTCTTCTTGCACACAGGATTGGCGTCTCTACACTGATCCGAGGGAGATCTTTGAGGTGCTGAATTGGCTGGAGAGCTGGTGAGTTCAGGAATTGGTAAGAGGAGTTTGAGGCATTTAGAGGCGTAGGCCAGTGGCAATAGGAGCTAGAGATGAGATCTGTGTAACTGGGAGAAAGACTAGAAGAGAAAACACTGCTCAGAGTGCTTGTTACCAAATTCTTCTGCCCTTCAAGCAGCTTATTTGAAGTTTAGGTCATAGTCTCATCTTCTGGGTCAGTGGGCAGCCTAGGGATCTGTGTATTTTCATCTTCTGGATCATTGGGTAGCCTAGGCATCAGTGTATTTGACCAACTTCTTAGTGTCTTCAATGGTCCTGATGGGTGCCCCGGCTCACTGCAGGAGAGTCCTCGACCCCTAGTTTTTTTTTCCTCTCTACTAGTGTGGCTGAGCAGCAAGGACGTCGGCGGGGCTGGTACACCTACACAGACCTGTGTGTGCTGCTCGAACAGCCAGCGTGGCAGCTGTCTCTGGGCTCCCTCTGCCAGCGGCTGGTAAAGGTAAGAAGGGGTTAGGAAGGTAGGGGACATGCGTAGGCTCACACGAGAGAGAGAGAGAGAGAGAGAGAGAGAGAGAGAGAGAGAGAGAGTGAGTTGAAAGATAAGTTGTGAAAGGCCCAGAAACTTGAGAGTGGATGGGAGAGGAGGAAAGCAGAAGTTACCAGAGCTTCAGCATGAGACGGGAGTGGGCATGGGCAGCCGTCAGCCTGCTCTTTGCTTATCTTCTCTCCCGCAGCTGTCCTGCCTGATAGCCGTGGCTTATGTGAGCAGTGTGGCCCTTGCTGTGGCATCTGTGGCTGTGATAAGCCAGTCCTTGGGGCTGTCTTGCAGCCCTGCACCAGGTCCTCCTGACCTCAGACTGGTTTCCAAAGGCCTTTTGCAGCCCTGCATACCTCCCCCCGACCCACAGAGCCCGACTAACGTCTCCAGCTGCCCGGAAGGCAATGCAGAGCTGCCGTCACTCTGGGACAATCTTCTGACCTCACTGGCACCCCCTCCACTACCTCCCCCAGACCCTCCTGCCCAACATACTCTTCTCTACAAATGTCCCTTTTGCCAGAAGTTCCAGAGAAATCCCCCAAACTGCCGTGCCTGCCAGCAGCCTAACCACACGGTGTCTATTGGTCCTTCTCGCCCCTTTTACCATATTCATGGCCTGGCCGCACCCTGGCTCTGGGGCCCGGGAGCCTCTCCATTCCTCCAACCCCAGCAATGTTCTCTTTTTAGTGTCATGGAGCTGGCCCGTCTGAAGTCTTTCGTTTTCCCGGGCTAGGTAGGGGTCTGAAGAATGCATTAAGAGGGTTTGGGAGTCCCTGAGAACATGGAAGAGGAAAACTTGATTTCGATTTTGCTACCTCTCTGGATCCTTGACTAGTCCCCTAGCCTCCTGAGTAGGAGAGCATGGGGTTGTGGGGCAGAGCAAGGTCATTGAGCCTTCTAGACCTCAGAGGCTGGCTAGTAGGTAGGACACTGATAGTGTCTGGGACAATTTCAGCTCTGTGGCCAGGGGCATGTCAAAGATGATAGAGAAGCCTGGGTGGGGGGGTGGCGGGGGGGCGGGTAGACTTGATTTGGGGTTTCCACTGATGGAAAGGTAGAGCTGGGAGGTGTGGGGAGTGGATGAGAAGAGGGAGGAAGTATTCATGTGATGTCCCTGAGGCAGGAAAACCAGGGAGGGATGCTACCAAGATGGGAGCTGCTGGGGGAGGGCTTCCTGAGGCAGGAAGCTTGCCGTACCCATCCCTTGGATGTTGCTGGGTCCTTCAACCTTATCCTTTGTCTTCCAGCCTTAGCATCCTGCCCCAAGGCCTCCCACTGGACCAGTTCTTTTCTAGGTGTTCTTCTTTCAGGCCTCTCTGGGCGCCACTGCTTTGTATCTGATTTTTCACGCTTTTGTAGACTGAGGTTTCAATAAACAGTTTCTGTCGCATGGTCTTTTCCTTCTGTAGCATTTTTTGAAGAGCTTCCCTCATCCGCCTCCCAAGTCAGATTCACCGCCCTGTCAGCTTTCTGTGAGCTCTGTTTCAAAACTTCCTATTTGGTAGTTTTTGGTTCCTGTTTCAAACTTTCCTGCATCCCCGCTGCTACCACCTTTGGGGGCCCTGAGATTCCTGGGTGTGGCCTACCATGGGATACAAATGATGACTGTCCCAGGTCTGGAAAGGCCTCTTCTGTTGCATATCCTGGGTGGGTACCAGCCCTGTGGATCCTTACCGAGCTCCTAGAATACAGCCCTGCTGACCTCCTCACCAAGGTCACGGACTCCTGGAAGTAACTGTTGTTGAAGAACCAGAGCTGGGTCATCAATGGAAGAGCAGTCTATGGACTGCTGGCTGACTACTGCCAAAGATCATTTAGGGAGTGTGGAGGTAGGAGTAGAGGTCTTTGGGTTGGTGGGTGCTTCTGTCTCCAAGCATCATTTTGGACATGTATTCTTTTGGTTTGGTTTAATCTTTGGGAATGCTTATGGCATTTGTTCAGTTAGAGTGGGATGCTAGACACCCTAAAGGACTTAAAACCCCCTCTACTATGAACAGTTCCCAAGACATCATCATGCACATGAAAATCTTGTTTTATATGAGCCTGGGGTTAGCTGCTATTGGAAATGGTCTCACAAGGTTCAGGCTGATCTGGAACTTGCTATCCACTTGCATCTTGCCCTCAGAGTGTTGGGATACAGTCATGTGCCACCACCCTTAGTCAGTTCTAAAATTATTTTCTTGAAGTGCAAACATGAAACGTTTTTGTGCATTTTGGAAAAAAAAAAAAAAAAAAGGACAACCTGAAGACTGAAACCTGCACAAAGATTTAATGCAATGAAGAATGCTGGGAATGAGCGCAAGTCCTCCGAAAATAGCATTCTAATTGCTTATCCAATACCAAATGGTCAGTTCTGGAAACATACCTCTGAGAAACACACATACTGAGTGGATTATAGTTACTGATATGTACATACATACATATATTCATATAATAATGAAAAACGAACATGAATTTGAAAAACGAGGTGGAGAGGTATAAGAGGATCTCAAGGGATGAAAGAGAAGACAGAAATGATGTAATTATCTCAAACTCAATTTTCAAGGAATTATACTTCCATGCAAAATAAATGTATACTTTGTTCAACATTGAACCAAAAACTTTCTTATGACATCTGAATCACCAGTCACATTGGCTATGTGTAGCTATCATATCTACCTGGTCCTGTTCATGAGTGTGGGGGCAGACTGTCTCATTGTCTTCTGGTTTGTTTATATCCAGGCTTTGACATTTTGAAATAGACAGTGAGTATGTTATCCGCTGTGGTCATTATCATACAAATGTGGGCATTTTACGCTTGAGTTTTGTTTTGATCCAGGGCATGTCTAGTTGAGGAATGTGTACCTAATAGATAATGCTGCATGCTGATGATAAGAGGTAGTTTGCAAAATTTCTTCAGCTATTTTGATAGGTCTCTTCTAACCCTCTTTTCCAGAGCCTGGTCTAGAAGCCCCGCATATGGATGAAAATTCTTGAGGGAGGGTTCCAGAACTCAGCTGCTAGGTTAATGGCTGATGGAATTTGCTCAAGAGCTGGGCAAAGGTGAAAGAGCCATGTCCTCCCAAACCCTTATTTCTCTTTCTCCGCTTCATTGACACCCCCATCCCCTCCCCTCAAGCCAGCACACTCCACCCACATTCTGACCTCTTTACTCAAC
This sequence comes from Sigmodon hispidus, assembly GCA_004025045.1. NCBI lineage: Eukaryota > Metazoa > Chordata > Mammalia > Rodentia > Cricetidae > Sigmodon > Sigmodon hispidus. The sequence goes on along the minus strand of PVIH01009943.1, from coordinate 73,916 downwards.
TAGCCTGGGGCAGCCAAGACACAGAGCAGCATGAGCCAATTACCGCTCCATCCTATTCCACTCCTATCTGTGGGCTCCCAGGGTGCCCCTGCGCCCATGCCACCACTGCTGCCCACTCTCCAGAATCCCTCCTCCCACTTATGGGCCTCTCGGTGTGGACCTTCCACCTGGGGCCTCAGCTGTCTTCTGGCTCTACAGGTAGGAGGTAGAGGCGCAGGAGTTGGCGCTGACTAAAATGGGTATTTGAAGGGAATCAATGAAACCTACAGATAGGTATTTCTGAAGCTCGTCCTGCACTCCTCCATCCGCAGCATTTCCTGGTCCTGGCATCCCTGCTCTGCGCCTCCCACCTGCTGCTGTTTCATAGTCTGCCCCCAGGGGGGCTCTCATACTCCCCCGCTCAGCTCCTGGCTGCCAGTTTCTTTTCATGTGGTGTGTCTACAGTCCTGCAAACGTGGATGGGCAGCAGGTGAGGGGAACTTCTTTGAGAGCCGGAGTAGGCTTCCCGAAAGAGACTCCAGGGAATCTTGTTGACAGTCACGTTTCCAAACCTGAAGGGTGGGGGGGCTGCTGTTCCTACAGGCTACCCCTAGTCCAGGCTCCATGCTTGGAATTCCTTATCCCTGCGCTAGTGCTGACAAGCCAGAAGCTACCTCTGACCACCAGGACACCTGGAAACGGTGAGCACAGAGGAAATGCTACCGGAGGTCGGGCAGTTAATACTGTTGCGGAGAATTGTAGAGAGCGGTCTTGGGGGTCATATCGGGTAACTGAGTCTCTGTTCCATTTACACCTCTCTGTACCCCAAAATTTACAGCCTCCCTCTCACTTCACCTGTGTAGTTTGGAAAGCTGTCGTGGCTTAGAGCTCTGGAACACTTCTCTCCGCGAGGTGAGTACCTGGAAAAAGACAGCGGAAGGAATGGATGGTCCTAGCATGGAGACACTCTTTTTTCCCATCATGCAGACACTGGTGCTATGGGGAAGGAGGGTGGCAGGAGCCTATCCTTGGAATTAGTTAGAAGTTTCAGGCTGGGGCTGGAGAGATGACTGAGCAGTTAAGAAGAGCACTGACTGCTCTCCCAGAGGACCTGGGTTCAATTCCCAGGACCCACATGTCAGCTAACAACTGTCTCTCACTCCAGGATCTGACACCCTCACATATCTATACATGCAGGCAAAATACAAATGCAAAGAAAATAAAAGTAAATAAATTATGTATATATAGACATAGACATATATATTATATATAAAATATATATTATATATATATAAGAAAGTCCAGGCTGAAGTCAACTTGATTGAGCTAAAGTCTTCTATCCACCCTCTTCTCTACTCCGTCAGGTTTCGGGGGCAGTGGTGGTATCCGGGCTGCTGCAGGGCACAATAGGACTTCTAGGGGTGCCTGGCCGTGTGTTTCCCTACTGTGGGCCACTGGTGCTGGCGCCCAGTCTGGTTGTAGCAGGGCTTTCTGCCCACAAGGAGGTGGCCCAGTTCTGTTCTGCTCACTGGGGGCTGGCCTTGCTGTAAGTGAGTCCTGAGAGGTGTGGGATGGTACCCAATGGGTGTGCAGACTTGGGGAGGACAGATCTTCCAGTTTATTGGATTCCACAGCCACCTGGGCAGGGACAGCAGCTTTTAGATTTCAAATTCAAGGCTTTAATTCATTAAGTCTCCCTGATATTCATAGTCACATTTTATGGTACCCCAGGGTACCTCCCTACCCCTTCTATGAGGAGATTCTTCCTTGGGAACCTCCATTTATGAAATTCTGCTCATCTGAATTGCCATTATTCAGGATTCTGATGCTTCTGGCCCACAAAGCTCCTCTTTCCTAGGCTTATCCTGCTCATGGTGGTGTGTTCTCAGCACTTGGGCTCCTGCCGGGTACCGCTGTGCTCCTGGAGGCCAGCTTCAGCCTCTTCAACTCACGTTTATATTCCTGTTTTCCGATTCCTTTCGGTATGTGGGGGCTCTGAGCAGACACAATGAGAAGGGCTGACTGATGTACATAGCCAGATGAGGTGGCACACACCTGTAACTCCACACTGGACAGCTAGAGGCAGAGGGGTTCCGGGGTTCAAGTTCTGCTATTTAGGAAGTTGCAGCCCAGCCTGAAATACGTGAACAACAACAACAACAAAAATAAGACATTGTTGCTCTTCTGGAGGATTCGGCTCCCATCACACATGTGGGTGGCTCATAACTGCCTGTAACTCTTACTGCAGAAATCAAGTACTTCTCCTGACCTTCAAGCCCCCCTCCAGATAATAAAATAGTTGAGCAAAGCATGCTGACACATGCCTTTAATGCTAGCATTTTGAGGCAGAGGCAGGCAGATTTCTACAAGCTTGAGGCCAGCTGGGTCTCCATAGAGAGTTAGTTACAGGACTGCCAAGGCTATGCAGAGAGACCCCATCTTGAAAATAAAATAAAATGGTTGAAACAGACAAAAGTGTGTGAGGCTAACATGAAATGCTTCCTTGGTCCCCTACTTCTAAGTTTCTGATGACCCCGCCCAGGCTGACTCGGAAGGTTCTCGGGACGGGGGAGTGCTTCTCCATCTCAGTGTTATCCTTCAGGTGCTCGCCCCTGTGGCCTGCGTGTGGATCATTGCTGCCCTTCTGGGTATGAACGTTATCCCCCTGCAGCTGTCAGACCCCACTGGGGCACCATGGTTCTGGCTGCCCCACCCAGGTAGGTTTTCTCCGATATTCCCATTCTCTCACTCAAATCAAGGTTTCTGATTCTTTGAGCTCACACTTTAATAGGCTTCAGCCAGGTGAGGTGGAACATATCTGTAATCTCAATACCTGGGAAGTGGAGGCCAGAGGTCACCCACTACATACCAGTTTGAGGCTATCCTGGGTTATATGAGACCCTGTCTCAAAAAGTCACACAAAAGATTTAATGGAGCTCACCTCTCACTTTTGAATAAAATCTGTGTTTTCTGCAAATACAGGTGGAGAAACTGCCAACTTGGGGGTTGCTCCCTCCCCACTTTACTATGAGTGTAATATTTGGGTCAGTGTCAGGAGATGTTATAACATGTGTATATCTACTCTCTACCTCACTGCTTACTCCTGATATCCCTGACCAATTAACAAGTTTACATTATCAGCCCCTGTGGACATTTCTGTTGGTAAACTGTATAGTTCCTGCCTTGGAATCAGCGTATATGGAATTTTGTCATTCATGTTTATTTGTTATGGTGGAAGAGGGCCAATCAACTTAGAACCTTGTGCAAACCCAGCTTTGTGCTTTACATTGAACTTCACCTCAGCCCTTCATTTAACAGTTTAATCATGACCCATTGAGTTCTGATGAGACCTTAAGCATGCTGCAGTCATCGTGATGAACACAGGAGAACTAATGTCTGCTTCCCCGAGCTGACAGTCTGTTGGGGGTAGATAGATAAAAATAAAGCAAGTACCCAGGTTAATGTGAAATTGTTGTTGCAGTAAATGTACCTCAGTAAGACTAGGATTTGTGGTGAGAGAAAATAATGGGGGATTTGAGGCTACTAGAGGGGTTGGGAGAAGTGAAAGTTTTAAAAAGTTATTAATTAATTAATTTATTTATTATGTATTCAGAGTTCTGTCTGCATCCAGACCTCATTACAGATGGTTGTGAGCCACCATGTGGTTGCTGGGAATTGAACTCAGGACCTCTGGAAAAACAGCTAGTGTTCCTAAACCCGCTGAGCCATCTCTCCAGCCCGAGAAGTGAATTTTTTTATTTATATTTTTAAAGAAGTGTTCTTTTAAAATATGTTTTTAAATTTTTTCCTGACATGCTCCATACATGTATACACTGCATCTCGATCATATCCAGCTCTTCCCACCATTGCCCCGGACACATTCCATCCCATTTTCATGTACTCTAAAAGAAATGATTAGTGCTGTCTGTATGTGCATGGGTATGGAGCCATCTACTAGAGCATGGGCAACCTGTTAGGGTCTACACCTCTAAAGAAAAATGGCTCTCCCTTCCTCAGCAGCTATCACCTAGCATAGTTCCTCAGCTAGGGATGAAACTTCATGAACCTTTACCCGACTCATGCTTTCACGCTGGAATCTTGAATGGCTTGATCTTGCACAGGTAACCATAGCTACTGTGATAGCATCTCAGCACTCCTCCCCAAGCCCCGGTTCTTACATTCCCTCCCTCTTTCTCTCTATTCCTTCCTTCTTTCCTTTCTTTTTTTTTTTTTTTAAAAAAACTTTATTTATTTATTTGCCTTGGTGTTTGCCTGGAACTGGAGCTACAGACAGTTGTTAGCTGCCATGTGGGTGCTGGGAATTGAACCCGGGTCCTCTGGAAGAGCAGACGGTGCTCTTAACCGCTGAGCCATCTCTCCAGCCCCTCCTTTCTTTTTTTGAGACAGGATTTCACGTAGCCTAGGTTGACCTTGAACTCACAATTGTAACCAAAGATGGCCTTAAACTCCCTGTACCTTGCAAGTGTTGTAATTATAGGAATGGATGGGCAAGAGAGATGGCTCAGGGGTTAAGAGCACTGACTGCTCTTCCAGAGGTCCTGAGTTCAATTCCCAGCAACCACATGGTGGCTCACAACCATCTATGATGACATCTGGTACCCTCTTCTGTACACTGTATACATGATAAATAAATAAATCTTTACCACACTTGGTTGTGGTGGGAGAAATAATCCTTGAAGAAGTGAGATGAGATGTAAGAGGTGGTTGGATAGGATGCAGGGGATGACAGCACATGGTAGGGCTCCGTGGTTGTCAGGAACACAGCAAGTCCAGAGCCTAAAACAAGGCTAATAAGTTTGAAGTAAGGTGGGATGTGATAAAGAAAATGAGACTAAGAACAGAACAGAGAGTCAGACCAACAATGACCTTATAGACCATAGTGAAGAGAAGGGTCTCTAGATTTCAGTGGTTTTGCCTCCACAATATTATCTTGAAAAGCTAGAACATCTGGGATTCTTATGGCACAGGTATGTAGAGGTATGCTCCTGCTCCAGACTTGAGTCTGGTTTCTAGATGATTCCTTCTTTTTCCTCAGGTGAGTGGGATTGGCCCTTGTTGACACCCAGAGCCCTGGCTGCAGGAATCTCCATGGCTTTGGCAGCCTCCACCAGCTCCTTGGGTTGCTATGCCCTGTGTGGCCAGCTGTTGCATTTATCTCCTCCACCATCACACACCTGCAGTCGAGGGCTGAGCCTGGAGGGGCTGGGCAGTGTGCTGGCAGGGCTGCTGGGGAGCCCCCTGGGCACTGCATCCAGCTTCCCTAACGTAGGCACAGTGAGTCTTTTCCAGGTAGGTGGATCTGAGATAGGCCTGAGGGAGTGGAGGGAGAGAGGTAGGCAGGCACTCAGACTGATTGACTGTAAGCTGGGCCAGCTCTCGGTCAGATAGTTCACTGAGGGAGGTGCTTAGAAGTACTACATGCTATGAATGATGAGAACCAGGAAATTGGCATGTAAGGTGAATTGGGATCTCCACCAAGGCTTGTTACAGGGAAGAATGAGTCAGAGAAAGCCCTGTTCTCTTGGGGAGCTTTATTAAAAATGAAGTATATAGCATCATTTGATAGTAGTAAACACTGCCATGGAAGCAGTGATGTATGGGCTGAGCAAAGAGGTATCTTTGGATAGAGTAGCTTGAATTCTTAGAAAGGTCACATTTAAGCTGGGATATGAATGATGGAATGGAATGGGCTAGGCAATGATCTGGTATTGTCCAAGGAGTTGGCTGTGATTCCTATGGTCTCTTCTTCATACAGGCTGGTTCACTAAGAGTAGCCTACCTAGTGGGGCTGTTCTGCATGGGACTTGGGCTCTCCCCAAGGCTGGCTCAGCTCTTCACCAACATCCCCCTGCCTGTGCTTGGTAAGTGAATAGATGTAAAGACAGGTATTAGAATACTTTTTGACCTCACCAGTTGGCTAGGCCGGTGTCATTTCTTTCTAAATAGCTTTGCTGAATGGATATGGCCACATGTTGTTGTTTTCTCAGCCTGACTGGTCTCTTGCAGAACCAGAAACAAGCCTGTTGGTTATATGTCCTCATTACAACCTGCATGTCCTACAAACCCTGAGTTTTGGCTTCTTCCCACTGCTTTGTTTTCTTCTCTGTGAGGCAGGTGGGGTACTGGGAGTGACCCAGGCTGTAGTTCTGTCTGCTGGATTCTCTAGCTTCCACCTGGCTGACATTGACTCTGGGCGAAATGTCTTTATCGTGGGTTTCTCCATCTTCATGGCATTGCTTCTGCCAAGATGGCTCCGGGAAGCCCCAGTCCTGCTCAACACAGGTAGGTGGGATGGAGAAGAAGAAAGGTGTAGGGTTGAGGCTGTAGGCCAATGGTTCTCAACCTGTAGGTCATAACCCCCTTGGAGGTTGAATGACCCTTTTATAGGGGTTGCCTAAGGTGATTAGAAAACACAGATATTTACATTATTACTTATAACAGTAGTGAAATGACAGTTATGAAGTAGCAATGAAAATAATTTTATGGTTGGGGGTCAGCACAGCATGAAGAACTGTATTAAGTGGTCACAGCATTAGGAAGGTTGAAACCACTGCTTTAGACTCTGAGGTCTTAGTTTCACAACAGAATTTTGTGTGTACCTCATTTGTCTATTTAGCAAATATTCATTGATCTGTATGCTTCTGTTATTTTGCTCTTGTGTCTTGGCTTTATTTCTGTTGCTGTGGTAAAACACTGAGAGCAAAGGCAGCCTAGAGGAGGAAAGGCTTATTCAGTTAACAATTCCAGACCACGTTCCATCACTGAGGGAAACCATGGCGGGTATCAAGGTACAATCTTGAGGCCTGGCCTGCTTGCTAATCTACACAGCATTACCTCCAAACCTTGATCTCACTTCACAGCCAAAGAACCTTAGCAGGAACCATGGAGGATGCTGCTTTATAGTCAGCTAAGTTTTTTAGACAGTTCAGGACCACCTGTCTAGGGAAGGCACAGCCTACGGTAGGCCACTGGCAACCTGACAGTTGGAAGCTAAGAAGTTACAAAACCCCTCCCCTCAAACACATATTTAAACAAAAGCTAACTAGGTCAGTACAGTATTGTGAAAGAGGTGGTTTTTTTTTCAGGAACACAACAAGAAAGGTTAAGGTAAGTGCCGTGAGAAGGGCATGATGGATTTTGGGAAGCTGGTAGGATCTCTGTGACTTTGAGGCCAGTAGTCTACACAGTGAGTTCCAGGCCAGTCAGAGGTATGCAGAGAGACTGTGACATAAACTAAAAAGGACCTGTGGTACTCAGTGGAACGGCAGAACTAAGTTGGTCTTTGAGGATGAGATAAATTTCAACATACTTGGCAAAGGCCATTTCTCTGTGTGTGGGGGGGAATGAAGGGATCAAAGTGGGAATAAAATGGTGGCCCGTGAAACCTGTCCCTGGTCCAAGATTTAGGGTTTTTTTTAGGTTCTTTCAGTTACCTTCTTGCCTGGCCCCAACCCTTTGCAGGCTGGAGCCCTTTGGATATATTCCTGCGTTCTTTGCTGGCAGAACCCATTTTTCTAGCTGGTCTTTTGGGCTTTCTTCTAGAAAATACCATCTCTGGTAAGTTGGGACTAAGTCCTAGGGAAGTGGCTGGGAAGTCATTACTCCCTGGGTTGGGCAGTGACCACACTAGCTTCTCCTTTTACTTATTTTTTTTTTTAAAAAAAAAAAAAAAAAAAAAAAAAAGAAGAAGAAGAAGAAAAAAAAAAGAACAGAAAAGAAAAAGAAAAGAATAGAGAAGAAAAGAAAGAAAATAAGGGTTTCTTTGTGTAATAGAGAACTGACTGTTCTGGAACTCTTTTTGTAGACCAGGCTGGCCTTGAATGGCCTTGAATCCACCTGCCTCTGCCTCCCCAGTGCTGAGATTAAAGGCATGTGCCACCATGCATGGCTTACTTATTTATTTATTTATTTAAAAACTTTATTTATTTGTTTGCCTGGAACTGGAACTACAGACAGTTGTTAGCTGCCATGTGGGTGCTGGGAATCGGACAAGGGTCCTCCGGAAAAGCAGACGGTGCTCTCAACTGCTGAGCCATCTCTCCAGCCCCCGGCTTACTTATTTTTAAGAATTTATTTTTATTTTAAATTATGTGTATGTATGTGCATCCGTGAGTATATGCATAAGAATGCACATTCCAGATGTGGAGTTATAGGCAATCATAAGCCATGTGATGTTGGTGCTGGGATTGGAACTTGGGTCCTTCCTCTGTAAGAGCTGTACCAGCTCTTAACAGCTCAGCTATCTCTCCAGTCTGCCCAAGCCCTCTTTTGCAGGTACACGGATTGAGAGAGGCCTAAGTCAAAGGCTGCCAACTTCTTTCACTGCCCAAGAAACTCAGAAGTCCAGGGAGAAGGCTTCTCAAGAGTATGGTCTTCCTTTACCCATCAAAAACCTGTGTTCCTGCATTCCACAGCCTCTCCATTGCCTTTGTCCAATGCCTGAAGACTCTGAGGATGAGGAAGGAGGGCCCTCTAAAATAGGAGAGATGGCTGATTTGTTGCCTAAATCTGAAGAGTCATACCCTATAGCTATCAGAGAAGGGTTTAGGCCCCAGTAATTACCAAGAGCACCATTTTTATCTTTATTAGTTTAGCAGTAACTCCTAGCTTGCTGGAGTTTTACCTTCAAGGCAATGCTTTCTCCCAGTGAGGAGGTAGCCCACCTAGATGCCCCGTTTCCCAGTAGAATGGGCTGCCTTCCCGCCCCTTAATCAGGCTAAAGTGTTCAGAAGCAGGGCTTGTACGTTTAATGAATAAAAAAGATTTTTGCTTGTGAACTGCCAATGCCTCTTGAATACATAGCATTCAAATATTATATCGAGTGCTTCCTGCAAGCAAGGTCCTGTATCCGCAGATATAAATATGACAGGGTCCCTGCATTTAAGATTTAAATTAGTAACTAAAATGCAAAGTAGAAGATAGTCTAAAAATCAAAATGAGCTGAGAGAGGTCTTGACAAGTGGTCATCGGGTCTCCGCCCACCATAATTTTTGGCTCCGCCCCCTGCCCCTAGACTCCGCCTTCCTGAGTGTCTGTCTGGGGGGGGGTGGCCTCTACCCTAGGCCTTTCTGTTTTTGCACGAGGGCAGGCCGGCCGTGAGGAGGGTGGGAGCTCCCGCAGAGCTGACGGTAGGTGGGATCCGTTTCGAGTCGGCGCCAAGATCTGGGTTCGGCCAGACGCCAAGAAGCAGAGACGAACTTTCACGGTGACCCCCGACCCGGGTGCTTTTTCCCCGGAAGGGACCGCGGGCAGCCGAGGCTTTGGGGCAGCCCCCAGGAGTGGGCGGTCCTGCGCCTGCGCAGTTCGCCTTCTGCAGGTCTTGGCGGCTGGCCTATGAGGCTTGTTCTGATTGGCTGGTATTTCGGCCTTGTTTGTCTGCATTAAGCTTGTTATCCCATTGGGGTCTTGAACCATACGTACGTTCAGCAGGTGCTGTAAAATGATGGACGGGTGAGGAAGATCGTGCAGGAGTGGTGGGTGGACGCCGGAGGGCGTTCCCGGGGTGGCCTGTGGCTGCAGGACCTAAGGTTTGCCCTCGCTGGTGGCACAGGGCGTGGGCCCACGAGATGCTCCCGTAGAGCCTTGTTGCCCTCTGCAGGGTGTTGTAGGAACTACCCTGAGAAGAACCCACGGCGGAGTGGCAGAGCTTGGAACTTCATTTTCTCCCTGTTAAAAGACAATGAGATCGATGAAATTGGTTAACGTGATCCTTGAGGACCTAAGTAAAACCCAGAGGACTTAGATTCTTTCTCCCTCCATGTTGACGATCTCAGGCTCCAATCATTCATTCTACCACTGAGGTTTTTGTTGTCCTGTTGTTTTTGTTTTGAGAGGCTCTTGCTATTTTGGCCTCCAAATCAAGATCCTCCTGCCTCGGCCTCCTGTGTGCTAGGATTATGGGCATGCTTCATCATGCGTGACTCACCGAGTTACACCTACCTTTCATTCCAGGCTGAGTGGCCAGAGCACTTGGGTCTGGTGCTGAATGCTTTGTACATTTTTATAGGGCCAGCTGTCCCCGGCCACATTAAACAGCTTCCTCCCATTCAGACAAAACATCAATTTGTGGGTTTTGACCTTCGAGACTTAAGGAAGGACCAGTTAGGCCAATAAACTCAATTTTGGTGACATTTAGAGTGCATGCCAGGATATGCCTATAAGGTAAATTAGAGGGTTTGGCAACTTCATTTGTGTTTCTAATCTTTTCCAATGTAAACTCTTGCCCATTGAAGACTCTTTAATCATTCCAAGACCAGTCTTCCCTGTTGGAACAGCACATTATGGAAATGGCAGTCTCTGTACAGACTGTTCCAAGGCTGCTACAAATAACCACCATATATGCATGGTGAACGTGGCCATATGTTTTTAAGAACTGTTATTAAGCAATTTCATCACTGTACAGATATTACACAGTGCACATACTTAAACCAAGATGGCAGTAATGTTTCTAGGTTCTATTATCTTAAAGAATCCCATATATCCAGTCTTTCTGACTATACATACTTACATTCCACTTGTTAATTATAGTGCAAATTAAGGTGCCCCATGAGACAGTGCTTTGAAAACTAGGAAGACTGATGGCTTAGATGGAGTTGGAAGTGATTTTTATATCATATTTAAACAGGAATTTCATTATTTTTTTTTGTAATCTAAGTTTTCACTTCCCGGCACTTTTTTTCATTTTGTATTTATACATGAAAATAATGAAGGAAATTACATGACTTTTTATTCCCAAAGGAAAAAATAAAGTCTGTCAGACAGACTTAGTTACTACATATTTAACTAGGTCGAGGATACAACATTTTTCAGTGATTTTATTTTTATGTGCATTGGCATTTTGCCTGCACATATATGCACATGTATGTCTGTGTGAGGGTGTCAAATCACTTGGAGCTGGATTATAGATAGTTGTAAACTCTATGTAGGTGCTGGGATTGGACCCAGGACCTCTGGAAGAGCAGCCAGTGCTCTTAACCACTGCGCCATCTCTTCAGAGCACATCATTTATGGAGGTAGAAATGTTGGATTCTAGAAGCTCCAAGATCCAAAGAAAGCATGCTGGTGATGTGGACCTTAGTGTGAGCTTGTACCCAGTTAGTGAAGTGTGATTGTCATTTTCTCTGTGGTGTGAAATGTGCTGTCTTCTCATTTTTTGAAGGGGACTTGGGACATTTCTCTTGCTCTTATTAATCCTTTGTGTGTGTGTCATTGTGTATCATGTCACTGTATCATTGCCATCACATTACTGATGTGATCATAGTCATAGGCATCTTACATAATGCATGTACACATGAATTTTTCCGTAATTGTGGACTATTAACTTGAACAGACTCTGAGTAAGGATTTTTGTTTTAGGTAAGGGGGAATATGATCAAAGTACATTATATATGTATGAAATTGTGTGAGAGGATAATTAAATTTAAAAACTTCAAAATAAACCCCTGTTTTAGGGAATTTTTTTTTTTTTTTTTTGAGATAGTGTTTCATATAATCCAGGCTGGCCTTGAATTCACTATGTAGGTTAAACCTTAATTGGGAATTTTAAATTTTCATTTATTTTTTATTTCATTTATTCATTTCATATTCTCTTATCTGGGGCTAAGGATGTGTGTGTGTGTGTATACACACGAGCGTCTGCGTTTGTGTATAAGCACACTGCATGTAGGGGTCAGAGGACAATCTCAGAGTTGGTCCTCAGGCGCCTCCTACTGTTTGTGTGGAATAGTCTCGGCCTAGAACTTCAGTAAGTAGACCTAGGTGTAGCTAGCTGTGTGCTTCTTTGCCTGGGACTACAGGTACTCGCCACTCCACCAGGCTTTTTATGTAGGTTCTGGAAATCTGAATCCAGCCATTTCCCATTTCCCCAGCCCAAACCTTGGTGCTCCCACCTCCTCCTCAGTGATGAGATTACAGGTGCACATCACCAAGTTTACTTTAGGATTTTATTGTTTCCAAACTTCCTGAGTTTTGTTTTTTCTCTCTCTTTCTCTTGTCCTTCCTTTCTTCCTCCCTTTCTTTCTTTATTAAAAGAAGAAACATAGCACGGGTGGTGGCGGTGCATACCTTAAATCCCAGAATTCAGGAGGCAGAGGCAGGCCAATCTGGTTCAAGGCCAGTCTGGTTTACAGAGTGAGTTCCAGGATAACAGGACTACATGGAGAAACTCTGTCTTGAAAAATAAAACAAAACAAATATTGCATTTATTGATGCCTATGTGGAGGTCAGAGAACAGCTTATGGGAGATAATTCTCTCCTCTACCCTAGAATTCTAGAGAATTCTAGGGCATCAGGCTTGGCACAAGGGCCTCCTCCTGCTGAGCTATTTCATTGACCCAAACTTTGCTTTTAGCAACCAAATAATTTGAATGCCCTGCCTGTCACATTTAGGACTTAAGTTTTATTTAGTTTTTTTGAGACAGGGCTTCTTAGTGTAGACTTGGCTGTCCTGGAACCCCCTGTATAGACCAGGCTGGCCTCAAACTTGCAGATCCACCTCGCTCTGCCTCCCAGGTGCTATAGTTAAATGTGAGCACCACCACTGTCCTGGCAATTTTTTCAAGACAAGAATCATTCTTTTCCTTCTAAAAATTTTGGGAAAGTTAGCATCAACACATACAGATTCAAGTAAAGATTCAATAGGATTGGCTTGGGTTTCCATATTATATTAAATGCACCAATATCTGAGTTTAAACATTCTGGAAGAAAGAGATCTGCTCTTTTTTTCTCCTTTCCTCCTTTGTATCCTCTTTTTCTTCCTCTCTTCCTCCTTTTACACCAAGGTGAATCTGTCTCCTGTGTCCCCAGCTGGCCTGGGAGTCCTGAACTCTCTGCCTCCATCTCTCAGTTCTGGGATTACAGGCATGCACCACCATGCTTGGTAAAGATGTAAGGAATATTTTGATTTTTTCAAAAGATTTTATTTATTTTTATTTTGTGTGCATGACTGTTTTTTTTTTTCCTGAATGTATGCAGATACTATATGTGTAGTGTTTGAAGAGGCCAGAACAGGGCGTTAGATACCCTGGATCTGGAGTTCACAGATGGTGTGAGCTCCATGTGGGTGCTAGGAATTCAACTCCAGTTCTCTGAAAAAGCAAACAGTGCTCTTAACCTATGTGCCATCTCTCCAGCCTCAGATTCTAAATGAATTTTAGGTCAGTTGTCAGGGAGTAGTTAGGCTGGTTATATAAAGGGGGAGGGGCTACTTTCATACTTCTGTTTTCCTGGGGACAATTTTCACCCAATTCCAGTTGACATGGGATTGTGAGTGATCCTCTCAGGGTTGAATTTCCTGGAGGTACTATGCTAACTTAGGGCTTTCCTGCAGATGGAAGGACCAGAGCGAGGCCTATTGATGCAGCCATGGGCATGGCTACAGTTTGCTGAGCACTCACTCTTGGCCAAGGTGTCTATCACCCAGCAGGGTTATGCCTTGCTGATTTCGGATCTTCAAGAGGTGTGGCATGAACAAGTGGATACTTTGGTGGTCAGCCAGCGAGCCAAGGTAAGCATATAAGTGTGAAGAGAAGTGTTATGGTGATATGGTATGCTGGCCATAGGACATTAACATCCATCAACCTGTCTATATGTTGGCAAGGAAGGCTGAAGCAATTATAGGCTTAGCATCTCTATCCTAAAGATGCAAAAATCTGAGATGCTCTAAAATATGAAATTTTTCACATCCTAAATACTCAAGCACTCAAAAAGTTTTAGATTTTGGATTTTGGGGTTGTACAACTGGTTAAAAAAATCTATGCACATATTTTAAAATCTAAGAAATTCAGAAATCTGAAATATTTCTTGAGAGACAGACAGACAGACACACACACACACAGATTAATTGATTGATTCTGCATGAACATACGGCCATCTATAGTATATGATGTATACAGGCTCTCAGTAAATTGATCTTTCTGAGGACGGAACTGTGGAGCAGGCTAGTTGATCTTAGCAGTTCTTTTTCTTGTCTTCATTTCGCTGCAATGCCCCCCCCCCCCGTTGTCCTCATGGATCCCCTTTGCTCTTGCCTTTGAGGCCATTTCTTTTAAAGTCCTCGTTCTGTTTCTCTAGGAGCTGAACAAGCGCCTAACTGCTCCCCCCTCAGCTTTTCTCCATCATCTGGAGGAAGTGCTCCTCCCGTTGTTTAAAGATTCTACTCACCAGGATGCTGCTCACCCTAGCAAAGCTTCTTTCTCCTGTGATCGTGTAGCAGAGGCACTGATTCTTCACGTGCGGAGTGAGCTGTCTGGTCTCCCCTTCAATTGGCATTTCCACTGTACTCCAGCTAGTTCTTCACTGGTAAGTGCCATTTAGATACGGACAGGTGCAGGTGTGTATCCCAGCTGCTTCAGGTGAAGATCTGGGTGCCCATATTTCCTAAAATGCTTTTTTTTTTCAAGACAGAGTTTCTCTGTGTAGTCTTGGCTGTCCTGGAACCCACTCTGTGGGTCAGGCAGGCCGTGAACTCTCAGTGCTGGAATTAAAGGCGTGCCCCACCACTGCCTGGCTGAAATTCTTTTCTAATAGAAAACAACAAACAAAAAATCTTCCCTGACTAGACCAAGGCTACGGGGAGTTTTGACTGGTTAGTCTTACTTTGCAAATCTACCAACTAAGTCTATTCCTGGGCTTTTTTTTTTTTTAGATAGGGTCTTGCTCTGGCTGGCCTGGAACTCACAAAGATCTACCCATCTCTGCATGATACCTACACACTTTTCTTGGATTTTTTGTGTGTCTTATTATGCAGCTTTAGCTGCCATAAAAATCATTATATAACCCAGGCCTGTCTTGATCTTGAAGCAATCTTCCTGACTCAGCTTTTAGATGTTGGGATTCATCATACCTGACTTAAAGCCAAGGTTAATAGTGATTTATCAAGACCACTTTGGTAGCAAAAGTAGAGTGTGATACTTTTCTAAGCACTTTTTCCCCTTTTTGTCCTTATGATTTTCCTATAAGATAGATATTATTTCCATTTTTCAGGATAGGAAATCAGGATTGAAAGTAATTTGTCCAAAGCTTGATTGGAAGGCAGCAGGAAATACTGAGAGTGTCTTGAGCACATATGAGACCTCAAAGCCCACCTCCACAGTGACACACTTCCTCCAACAGAGCCATGCCTCCTAATAGTGCCACCCCCTGTGAGTTTATAAGGGCCAATTACATTCAAATTGCCACAGGCAGTTTGGAGAATAATGTATGCGTATATGTGTGCAGATACATGCCCAAGTTGGTTAGAATATGTGTAGAGGTCAAATGTCAAATTCAGGTATTTTCCCCGACCTTTTTTTTTTTTTTTTTTTTCCAAAACAGGGTATCTTAATTAGAATTTACTGCTGTGAAGAGACACCATGACCATGGTAACTCTTATAAAGGAAAGACATTTAATTGGGGTGGCTTACATTTTCAGAGGTTCAGTCTATTGTCATCATGGTGAAACATGGTGGCATACAGGCAGACATGGTGCTGGCTGCATCTTGATCAGAAGGCAATAGGAAGTAGTCTGAAACACTGGGAGGTACCTTGGGCATATATGAGACTGCAAAGCCTACCTCCACAGTGACACACTTCCTTCAAAGCCACACCTCCTAACACTCCCTTTGGGGGGGCATTTTCTTCCAGACAATCACACAGGATGATTTCTCTGTGTGGTACCGGCAGTCCTGGCACTCACTAGGCTGGGATTACAGGCATGCACTATCAACCTCAAGTATCTTCCTTAAAAACACTTCTCTACTTTAGTTTTTTGAGACAGAGTCTCTCACTAAGTCTGGAACTTGCTAATTTGGCTAGATTGGCTGGCCAGCAATTCCAAGACCCCCCTCCCATCTGCCTCAGTAATGTGGGATAGTAGATGCTTACCACTTTTTGTTTGTTTGCTTGGCTGGTTTTTGGGGTCTCACTGTGTAGCTCTGGCTATCCTAGAACTGGCTCTGTAGACCAGACTGGCCTTGAACTGCTCACCACTTTTTATGTGGGTGCTAGGGTCTTCATGATTGTATGACAAGCACTTTACTGACTGAGCTATCTCTTTTTGCCCCCAACTTCTGTTTTAAGTTCAGCGTACCCTACCTAATCCAGCCATTCGGTTCCTAGATATTTTCTTAAGAGTGATGAAGGCACATGTGTAGCTAGGTACAGTGGCACATGCCTTTAATCCCAGTAGTCTGGAGGCAGAGGCAAGAAGAGTAACATGGGTCTGAGGCCTGCTTAGGCCACATCGTGAGTTCTAGGCCAGCCAGAGTTTCTCAGTACGGCCCAGTATCACAAAGCAAGAAACAGCTCTCAGCTCCCATTTCCCATATGGAGCTACTCAAAGATTTCCTCACTAATGTTTTTTATGACTTAAAAAACAAACACCTTTATTTTATGTGTATGTGTTTAGCCTGCATATCTATCTATGTACTGAATGTGTGTGTGATACCTACAGAGGCCAGAAGAGGGCACCAGACCTCCTGAAACTGAAGTTGCAGATAGTTGAGAACTGCCATTGTGGGTGCTGGTCCTCTGAAGAGCAGGCAGTGCTCTTAACTGCTGAGCCATCTCTCTAGCCCTGGTCTCTTTGTTCCCAAGCCAGAAATAACCCACGAAGTGAATGGTTAAACAGATTGGTATAGGGTACACGTTGTCCAGCAGAGCAATCTGCAAAAGCATCATTTTCTACTTCCCACTTCAGGGTATAGTCTATTTGAAGTTTCCTATAGTTCATGTGATAGTTTGGTACCAATGAATGAATGTAGATGGAGCTGGCTGGAGGTGGTGCTGCATGCCTTTAATCTCAACACTCAGGAGACAGAGGCAGGTGGATTTCTGATGCAGCCCAGCTTGCTCTACAGAGTGAGTTCCTCATCCAGGGCTACACAGAGAAACTCTGTCTTGAAAAACAAAACAATAATAACAAAACAGAGAGAGAGAGAATATAGATGGATCAAAGAATGTCTTTATTTTTTAAAGATTTTAATTTTTAATAATGTGTATTTCTGTGAGTGGGTTTGTGTACCTGAGAGGTCAGAAGATTTCCTGGACCTGGAGTTACAGTGGTTGCTGGGACCCAAACTTGTGTTCTCTGGAAGAGCAGCAAGTGCCCTTACCCTCTGAACATTTCTCTAGCCAGCAGAGGAGTTCCTGAGAGACTGTTTGCTGGCATTTATTTATGTATTTATTTATCTGTTTGTCTGGAACTTCGCAAAGCCATACTCGAGTGCTAGAACTAGTCATTCATCTCTGGTGTGTTTGTGGTACTGGGGATCAAGCCCACAGCCTCATACTTGTTAGGCATGTACTCTACCACTGAGCTACACCCCAGCTAGACATGTTCTCTGATGTGTCAAGGCTGCCTCTAACTCCTGGGAGCAAGACCACCTCAATCTCCCAAGTAGCAATGGCTACAGGTGTGCACCATTGTGACTGACTTTATGAAGAAACTGCTAAGGCCCATCCACAGTTCTGTCATGTAGTTAACCGTCACGTTTGTTGGCTTTAATTGAATTTCTTGTGAACTCTTCCATCCTACTTTATATACAGAATTTCAGTCATGCAAAGCACCTGATGTTTTTCTAGGTGACACCAGGGGGCACTGTTTCCCCAATGATGTTTGTTCTAGCATCCAACCATTTGAAACCTTTAAGAATCCCTATTGATAGCTAGTGTATTATATAGTCCTACAAATTCAGACTAGCTTTCTTGGAGGTTTCCTCTAGTAATTTCTTCTTTAAAAAGTACAGAGCAAGTCATGGGTGTAGCCAGCTCAGTGTCAGAGCACTTGTTTAACATGGGCCACAAGCCCTGGCCCTGGGAAGAAAAGGCAATAAAGAACACTTGAGTAATGAGAAAAACTGAGAAAAATGGAAAGGTAAAGGTAATTATTTTAGTGTAGTCTTTCAGCTGAGAAACTTTTTTATGGCAAAGAGGCTGCAGTGTTTAGAGGAGAATAGGCCTTGATCGGTCACAGGGGATGCTGGCTTAGAACAATTGGTTAGCAAGTAGATTTTAGGTTCAGATAAAGACCTTATCATGAAATGAAGAAGACTGTTATCCCAGGGAAACCCCGGGCCTGCCTCGGGGAACTTTGCAGGGACGAAGCTGGAGCTGGTAGACACTATCCAGGATGTAGGCGGCTGCTATTTCAGGCCAGTGTGTGTGTCTGTGAGGTCATGCGGTTGGAAGTTTTGTCTGTTACTCATTCTTGTGATAGTTTTCATTTACTTTTTTTTTGAATGGGTAATTCATGCCAAAGACAAACATTTTATGCAACATTTAAAGGTATACAGTTTAAGAGACAAACAAATGGCCTTTCTGTCTACTCTCTTAATTTCCTTTTAAAGCAATTACTGAGTACTGATATCAATTTTCTGTTTATTCTCTCTCTCTCTCTCTCTCTCTCTCTCTCTCTCTCTCTCTCTCTCTCTGAGTCTTATGTAGTCCAGGCTATCCTGAAAAATCACAGTGTAGCCAAGGACCCTAAAACCTCTCTCCTCCTGCCTCCACCTTCTCAGCACTGGGACTCAGGCATGCTACGATTCTGTATGGTGCTGGGGACTTGAACCCAGGACTTTTTGCATTCAAAACAAACACTCCATGAGCTGAGGCACGTTCTTGGCCATTTTTAATTTTTTTCTTGATGGGATGTTGCTGTGTAGCCCAGCTCAAGTTTGAAAAACTTCTGCCTCTGTTTCCCAGATGCTGAGATTACAGGTCCAAGTCATGACATATCTTATTGGTTCAAGGAACTTAATAGTTCTTAATTATCTGTAGTAATTGTGGAATATATGAGGCTTTGGGTCTCTATGATTCTGCAACTGTCTCCACTTGTGACAAATTTCTCTTTACCCCTCTCTTTTTTTTCTATTGTCTGTCCTTTCTAGTATCTAATATAACTTTCCTTCTGCTTTTTCTGTTTGTTTAAATTTTTATTAGATTTATTTATTTTATGTGTATGAGTATTTTGTCTGCATGTATGTACACAAATCATGTGCATGTCTGGTGGTTCAAAGAGGCCAGAGATAGCATCTGATTTCCTGGAACTGGAGTTATAGACAGTTGTGAACCACTATTTGGTTTTTGGGGACAGACCCTAGGTCCTTTGGAAGGTCAACAGTCAGTGCGTTTAGCCACTGAGCCATCTCTCCATCACTTGGGTTTGTACTTTGAGACTAAGTTTTATAATATGACTTAGTGTGTCCTCGAACTTGCGATTTTCCGGCTTCAGTGTCCCGTTACTGAGATGACAGGTGTACATCTCATATAACTCTTGGTAGTCCGTATTTTCACTTCCAGATCTGTCACCAGTTTGCGTTTTTTTTTTTTTTTTGTTGTTGTTGTTTTGTTTTTTTTTATGATTGTTAGGGGTCTCACCCAGAGTTCCTTAGTAGTAGGAAGAAGATAAGCTTTGGAACTAGAAGACTGATTCACAATCAGCTCTACTACCTACATATATTAACCTGAACTAGAATTTTTATGACTCAATTTCTCCATCTATCAAATGCTAGTTACTATGTATGGGCTTATGATGGTTAAAAAGGAGGCCATGTGCAGCATCACCATAGGATCATAGAGGGCTGTGAGGAAAAGTGTTCCAACACACATTTTGTTTTATCTTGTTGTAAAGAATAAGGACGTTGAAAGTCAAGGTCAAATGAGATGCTGGCAGATACAGGCCTAGAATCTGTCTCTTGATTTCTGTCAATGGTTTCACTGTACTATCTGATATAACTCACCTGGGGCCAACTGTCTCCTCCCTAGGACTCACAAAAAATTCTTTAGGGAATCAGAATTTATGGGTAGGGATTACAAGTGTTTCCCTTGTAACTTCTATTGTACCCACCACACTTCCTGGCCCATCACAGACCTCTTCAGAAGCAGAGGCCTCAGAGCCTGGCTCTCAGTGGGTATAGGCTGAATTGACTTATAAGCACTTATCTTCATATTTTGCTTTCCATGAATGAAAGGGGTCATCCCTTGCCTAAAACACTGTATTCAGACTGCTTCCTTGTTGTACCTTTGGAAGTACACTGATCTTTCTTCATGGTTGTATGTCTTTTATTTTATTTTTTATTTTTATACCAGTCTTTTTTTATAGCCATTAACACATATTTTGGGGAATTCTGATTAGTATTCATCTAAGTTTAAAAACAGAGAAACCCTCTCAGGCTCAAACGAAATCATTTTAATGTTCATCTAACTTTGAAATTAATTATAGCTCAGGAATTCAGAGTGGTGTGAAATTATTTGGAAGATGAAATCTTTTCTGATTAAAAAACACTTTGTGTGTGTGTGTGTGTGTGTAGATGTTGCAGTCCAATGAATCATTCCTGTTGCTTGAGACCATGATGATATCCTATTTCAATGG
This sequence comes from Sigmodon hispidus, assembly GCA_004025045.1. Taxonomy (NCBI): domain Eukaryota; kingdom Metazoa; phylum Chordata; class Mammalia; order Rodentia; family Cricetidae; genus Sigmodon; species Sigmodon hispidus. The sequence continues at coordinate 53,569 of PVIH01009943.1, read as the reverse complement.
ACATGGCATCGGTTAGAAACTGTTCCTTGCCGAGCCTCACACTGTTATATTTAACACCTCAAGGTGGTGCTTCCCAGCCCACCGTGGTGGGGAGCTGCCTATTAACATTAGGAGTTTCTGTTATTTGAGGGGTGCCACCAAAGGGCCACTGTGGCTGCTTGGCTAGCAATGGTAATAATCTTTAGTTCAATCCACCAAACCTCTATTGACTTTCACACAATTATTTGCCTGTTTTTCTGATCTACCTTGACCAAGACCAAATTTATCAAAATAATTCCCAGGGCATAGAGCTGAACCTAGACCATCTTATCTTTTCAATACTTGTTTTTTAAATTCTTGTTTTGAGTTAATTATTATGTGCATGCTTGGGTGCTACAGTGTACATATGGAGGTCAGAGGGCAGCTGCAGGGACCAGTTCTCCTTCAGCCACGTATGTCTGGGGGTCGAACTCAGTTCATCAAGCTTGGCGGGACCAGGATATGTCTAAAGTTCTGGGCCATCCTTCTTGGAGGCCTAAGGCCTTCCCAAAGACCTGGGATGGGAGGCAATACCAGGCTGAAATGTGTCAGGGACTAAAAAGGTAAAAATTATTTATAGCTAGACTAGACTCTGGCCTTATACCCTGTTGCCAGGACACCTATGTTTCTTGGACCCTGGTACAAAAAGCTAATACCCTTATCTGCCCACCTATACTGCCACATCCAGTCTTTTTTCTCTTCTGACCAATCTTTAGAGAAATACAGAAATGTTTTTTCCTCATAACCTGAGCTACAACATAAGCAAACTTGTAGCTTTCTCTGGAGACTTAGAGGGACGTGAAAGCATAGGCTTCTGAGGCATCATTGCTCGGGATCCTGACCCAGGTGAGTCTGCTGGTGCCTCAGATGGGACACGTGTACCTTCTCTTTATTTCAAGCCCATGTTGGAGTATCTTGTCTAAAAGGCTCCTCTTTTAGGTCTAGCCAGGAATGAGCATGCTATGGCCAGCAGGCCGCCTGCCCTGCTGCCTGCTTTTGTAGCGCTATATTGGAGCACAGCCACCCCATTTGTTTACATATTGTCTGTGGCTGCTTTCGCGTGCCGCAACAGCGAAGTTAAATAGTTGCGGCAGAGACTCTGTGGGCCACAAAGCTGAAAATATTGACTATGACTATCCGGCTCTTTCCGAGAAAAGCTTGCTGACCCCCTGATCTAGGGCATCTCTTTCGCTTAGTGTCTCCTTTAGTTCAAGCCCAAGACACTGATGACACCTTCTAGCCACAGGCTAATGGACACCTTGCGTAGGTGACTTGAGTGATTCTGTATGACTGCATAGTATTGCGTGATGCTCAGAGTAGCCGCACAGTACAGTGTGGACTGGGCTGGTTTGCTTCTTCCCCCTCCAGTATCCTGGGAACTAGCTTACTATTTTTTTTTTTTTAACAATAACTAAATTCTGCTGTATTTGTGGGAATAGGTTGGAACTCTGACCTCTTACCACCCCTGAAATGGCTCTTAATACATATCTGGATCATGTTTAAGTGCTTTCTACGTTCTGTTTTGTTTGTTTGTTTGTTTCTCCTGTTAGTGTGCAGTTTCAGCCACGCCCCTTCCTCAGAGATTCCCTTCAATCTTCTGCTCTTGTCTTCTAGTGAGAACTCAGTCAGCACTTATATTATCCTTTTATTTATTTTTATATTTATCTTAAATTTCTTTCTTTTATCTTTGTATGTGTACAGGTGTTTTGCCTGCACGTATGTCTGTGCACCATGTGCATGCAGGGCCTGCAGAAGCAACAGAAAGCATAGGATCCCCTGATCTGGAGTTACAGACAGTTACAGTGAGCTGTCATGTGGGTGCTGGGAATAGAACCCATGCGTTTTGGAAGAGCAGCCAGTGTTCTTAACCCCTGAGCCATCTCTCCAGCCGTATACTTTTTTCTTTAAATCAGAACTGTTGATTCTCTGTCCATCTCTATTCGTGTTTTATTTTTCCCATTCCTTATTTGGGCCACAGGGAAAGTCCCTGAGATTCTTTAATATGTAGATTTAACTATTGTATTTGTATTTATATTTGTGTAAATGAATTGCTTGTCTATGAAATTGGAGGTTTCTGTGAAAATGTTTATTCCTGAGTATTTTTCTTCTAGTAGCTAGTGCAGCATCTGGGACCTTGTGAACACCGGTGGCTCACTGATTGTTCTTCATCAAAGGTCTCTCAGCATTTGATTCGTCCTCTGATGGGTGTGAGCCTGGCTTTGCTGTGTCATGGAAGGGAGCTGGCGGCATTGCTCCGGATGAAGGACCTAGAGATCCAGGCCTACCAGGAGAGTGGGGCTGTGCTGAGCCGGAGTAAGAGGACGTTCGTTTGTGGAGGGGTGGGTGGGGAGGAGTGGATGTAGACAGGTAGATTAAGGAGCTTAGAAAAAATGGGAGTATAATTTACATTAAAAATACTTCTTGAGCTAGGGGTATGGATTAGTTGGTGGGTTGCTTGCTTAGCATATGCCAACTGGGTTTGATCCTTAGAACTGCATAATGGGCGTGTTGGTATACACATATGATCCCAGCACTCAAGACGCAGGGGCAGGAAGTTATCCTTGGCTACACAGTAAGTTCAAAGCTAGCCTGGGATACAATAGACCTTGTCTCAAAACAAAACATATACCCCAAACAACAAACAAAATTTTCTCTTCAAGAATAGGTGCTAAGAACTCTAGCAGCTGGGGACTTGATATTAGATGTCCCTTCTGTCTGCCTCAGGTACATGGCTGGGGCCCATGTGGCCAGCTGAAGCCATAACCAAGTCCAGACAGGTCCTAGACAATGAGGAGGAAAGACTTTGGAAAGGGGCCAACAGCTATCCAAAATTGTACTGGCAGAACCGAGGGGCCTCTATAGCTCCTGATTCAGAATAATAGTTCTATACAAGCTCTGTCACTGTGGCAGGGAAATCTAGAGCAAGTGTGACTGCTGAGCCATTGTTGCCAATTGCCTCTAGTTTTCTCCTGCTTATACTCATAGCCTCAGCCCTCTTCTCTGTCTGGCCTAGGGCTGTGCGGGTGTCGGGTCTCTGACTTCTTCCCTAGGAGAGCTGGGCTCTCTTCTCTGTCATTTGTCTGATAGGTATGAAGCTCATGCAGAGGCTCATGTTTCCTCTCTATCTCATCTTAATTACAGGCCGATTGAAGACAGAGCCATTTGAAGAACATTCTTTCTTGGAACAGTTTATGGCAGAGGTAGGCTATTTGTTGTTTCCTTTCTCCTTCTACAAATTTGGGCAGAGTGCCTGGGTGGCGACCTGCATTTGGGGCGTTTGGTGGCTTGTGTGGCTGGAAAGCGCTTTGTCTGAAAAAGTTGTCTATGGAAAGTTTGATGGAGCCTGAGGTGTGTAGAGAAGGTGGGGGGAGTGGAAGGGCAGAGTGGCTTCCCCGTCCACCTCTCTGTTAAGGTGGCACGTGGGTGACGTTGAGAATTCTTTAACGTCGTAGGGAAGGTTGACTGGCCAGGGTTGGCTTCACTTGCTGAGTGAGATCTGGACTGTGGTAGGAGGGTGGTCGTTCATTTGTTCTCTCATCCGGCATCCAGCAAGAGAGGAAGGTGTAAAAAGCTCTGGGCTACCATTTGGGGACTGTCTTGTGGGCACAGCAGGCTGTGGAAAATCACAGTGTTTATACAAGGGGCCTGGCACAGGAATGAATGGGGAGTAGATAATTGTGGCCTGTCAGAAGCTTCTGCCTAGGTTTCTCTTCTAAGGATTGAACATGGCCAAAAGAAATATCCACTGGATGCCAAACAGTGGGAGGATTAATAATAGTGACCTTTGATAATACCAGTCAATATTGGTCTTTCCCTTCTTGACTCTTCTGGAACGTGTTGGTTATGTGGGTAGTACCTTAGTATTGTTGCTTCGTTTTAAATTCATACATATGAGTTACCCACATTGCTTTATGATGAAAGTAGACAGTGCTTGTATAATACTATAAATGGAGGTTCATATTTCTGTTTTGCCATCTAGATTAATTGTAAGCTTTCTGTGGACAAAGTCTATGTCTTATACCTTTTCTGAATGGGAAAATTAGCATTTTTCTCCACAGGGAGAGGCATAAAGTGAGTGTTCTTGATTGAGAATCTCCAGTTCTTCTTCTGAACTATGGCTGAGCTCTCATACCCAGAGTGAGGCGGGTGCTCCATCCTTGTTCGGGAGCACTCCTACCCTGCAGGAGGAGGAGTCACACATATTGAAGTCTTGAAGCATGTGTGAATGGTGTGTGCACGTGGGGACACGTGTGCCATGGCTTTCAGCAGTTGCTTCTTTCCACGTGGTTTCCTGGGATTGTGTGGCAAGTGTTTTTACCCAGTGGACCATCTTGCTGGCCCCAGGTGTTAATTTTTGTTGGGGGAACAGGAGCTTCTAAGAGACTCTCTAGGCCACTTTTCTCTCAGGGGCTTCTTCTCTCTATTAATATGAACATGAAGAGATGGCTCAGTGGTTGAGAGCACTGGCTGTTCTTCTGGAGGACCTGAGTTCGATTCCCAGCATCCACATGGCAGCTAACAACTGTCCGTAATTCCAAGATCTGACTCCATTACATAGTTATACATGCAGGCAAAACACCAATTCACAGAACATAAAAATAAGAAAAAAGAAAAAGGAGGTTAACATAGTCCAGGAATGATGCGCTAGTTCTGTGCCTCGGCTGCGTAGTGCCGCTGTGAAAGCTAATCCCCGCCCTTACTGCTCCAGTTTACCTTCTGTACTAACCCATGGTCCTACCTTAGCTTCCCAGGAACTGAGACTGCAGGTTTATGGGACCTCACCAGAGCAACTCTCTGCCCCCTGGCTTATGTGGGACGACATAGTTTTCCCAAATGCTATTTTGCTTGCCCATGTCTCTGCATACACTCTTCTCTTTGTCAGGAATGCCTGGTCCTTCTCCTTTCTCCCCTATAAATGACTATTTTTTTTTCTTTTGGTTTTTTTGAGACAGGGTTTCTCATGTAGCTGTCCTGGAACTTGCTCTGTAGACCAGGCTGTCCTTGAACTCCCAGAGATCTGTCTGGCTCTGCCTCCTGAGTGCTGGAATCAAAGGTGTGCGCCAACACTACTTGGCTCTATTTATCTTTCTAAGCATTAGCTTCGTCTTCTTGGGAAGCCTTTCTAGACCTTCCTTGTAAGAGGAATCCTTCCCTGCTACTAAAGCGCTATGGCTCATCGCTCACCACTTACTGTTCATATGCTGACTGCAGGACTACAGCTCTCCTTTGCACTGACCTGTGAACATTTTTGAGATCAAGGACTGGATGAATGCATTTCTGTATCCTTCACATGGATGGTGGTGGCTATAAGTAGTAAGGCCATAATACGTTTCTTGAATAAATATTTTAATACATTTGTGCCAAGGGATCTTGTGAAGACTGTGGCAGCATGTCCCATGGATACAATGTTGCTTATTAGAGTTGTATTTGAGGAAGTCTGTAATTCCCAAGGTTTATTTTTATAGCCTGGAACAAATCACTTCCCCCAGAACCACTATTATCTCATTTGTAAAATTGAAGGCTCATTTTTTTTTTTTATGCTATCATGTAAGAGAGAGCCCTTACAGGAGAAAGCATGTAGAATCAGGTGCCATCCCCAAAAGGGTGTGTGTGTGTGTGTGTGTGTGTGTGTGTGTGTGTGTAAATAAAAGTTGCTCTGGTGAGGTCCCACAAACCTGCAGTCTCAGTTCTTGGGAAGCTAAGGTAGGACCATGGGTTAGAGGCAAGCCTGGACTGCATTGTGACTTTAAGGACAGTCCTGGATACATAGTGAGAAAGTATTGTTAATAATAATAATAATAATAATAATAGGAAGAAGAAGAAGAAGAAGAAGAAGAAGAAGAAGAAGAAGAGGAGAAATGGCTCAGTGGATAGAAGTTCTTTCCACTAACCCTAATGACTTGCGTTCAAACTCAGGGCCCTCATGGTGGTAGGAGAGAACCAACTCCTAAAAACTGTCCTTTGTCACACACACACTCACACACACGGACACACACATACACACACACATACACATGCACACATACACACATACACACACATACACATGCACACATACACACATACACACACACATACACACATACACATGCACACATACACACACATACATGCATACACACATACACACACATACACACATACACATACACACACATACACACATACACACACATACACACATACACACACATACACACACACATATACACACATACACACACATACACAAACACACACATACACACACATACACATACACACATATACACACATACACATACACACACATGCACACACACATTACCAAATAAATGAATACAGTTTTTAAACATCAAGCTTTTAAAAAGCAGAAGGCACTGGAGGGGTGGAGGCAGGGGGTGATGCATGCTTTCAATTCCAGCACTGGGGAAGCAGAGGCAGGTGAATCTCTTGAGTTTGAAACCAGCCAGCCTGGTCTACAGAGTAAGTTTCAGGATAGCCAGGACTTCACAGAGAAATCCTGTCTTGAAAAAACAAACAACAACAAAAACAAAAACCAGAAGGCTCTAACCACCTGTCTCTCAGTTCTTTTCCATTTTTGGCTTTAAATCTGTGAGACTTGGCTGTGATCCATTCAGATGCCAGAGATCAGAATTGCTGAAGCAGCTGGTTCCAAAACCCAATCCCCAAGTCAGGTGTGCGGCACAAGCCTGATAAGTTCTAGTCACGAGGAGGCCGAGGCAGGGAGATTGCCATGAGTTTTGGGCCACCCTGAGCTACAAAGTGACTCCCAGCCAGCTTACATAGCAAGACCCTGTAAAACAAAGTGTGTGTGTGTCAGGGTTTGTGGGGGCCATTTCTCTCTTCCCACAATGTGGGTTCTGGGGTGAATAGCTTTTGTTTCCCGAGCCATCTCAGCAGTCTCACAGATTTCTGTTTTGAAGCTAAGGAAACTGAGCCCCAGCAGTTAAGTGACTGGAGTCTGTAGCTTAGGGACGTCTCTATCCATTGCTGATGTATGTCCCCAATCTAACTGGTTGTGCACACCAGTGAAGGGAACCATGAACGCTTGGGGGAGGAGAGTTCTTGTGACCTCTGGACGCCTGTGCTATCTTCAGAATGTCCTGTATAGCTGCTAGAACGGAAAGGTTTGATACTGGGGCTGCACAGCTACAGCATCTTTTCAGTTACTATGCCTGCCTCGGGTTCTATAAACAGGACATAAAAGGGTCAGGAGGTCACCTGAGACGGGACTGAAAGGATGTGCCATCAAAATAAGCAACACCAAATAGAAAATAAACAAACCGGGGAGACATTTTGAGATACAGGCAAGGAGGCCAGGCTAGTGTCAGAGGGCCATTGGGTCAGTGCCTGGGGCCACTTCTATTTCCACTGGAAATACTGCTAGGCAAAAGGCCGTGGACTCACAGAGCAGGGAACAGGAGGGCAGTGAGAGTTTTGGGATGCTGAAGCTAGAGAAGATATTTAATCATTGGACAGGGGTTACTGCCCCATATTTGATTTTTTTTTTGTTTAATTCTTCACTTAAGAAACTCTGATTTAGTTGGGCGCACACCTTTAACCCAGCACTCAGGAGGCAGAAGCAGGCAGATCTCTGTGAGTTCAAGAGTGGTCTACATGGCTCATTTCAGGCCAGACAGGGCTACATAGAGACCATGTCTCAAAAACCAAACCAACCAACCAAACAAAGAAACATATCAACAAAAAATAAACCTCTAATTTTTCCCTTTTAGAGAACCAATGGACACCAATCACTAGTGACCCAATTAAAGGGGAAATTTTGCTATGTAGATGAGGCTGGTCTGGAACTCAGAGAGATCTGCCTGCTTCTGCTTCTCGAGTGCTGGGGTTAAAAGCGTGCGTCTGGCTAAATCAGTTTCTGAAGGGAAGAAGTAAAGCAAAAAGACGGGAAAGCAACCCCTGTCCAATGGTTAAACATCTCTTGCTTTGGCATCCAGGAACTCTCCCAATAATATTTGATAGTGCAGGACTGGGTATGGTGTCTGTTGAGTGATCCTTGTACAGGCTAAGATCTCCCAGATACACCATCGCAGGCTGAGAGGCATCTTTAGGGGTGAAAGAAAAGCCAAGGAATTGGAGATTGTTATCCATGGCACTATGGCTTTGTTAAAGAGCACTTAGAGAGAATGGGCTGGTGTAGCCCCTGGCAGGCTGTTCTGCTAGAGGGAGTTCCTTCCCCTGGTCCTGTCCATGCCTTTTTCTCTCCATCTGGTTGCTATCAGGCTCTGTGGCTGCTGGCGGGATCTTTATTTATTTATCCCAGTGTAATGGGGTGAGGAGGGAGCTGGTCTGTGGTTGGCTTTCTGAGGCCATGCCACTGAGCCACAGGCGGTTTGCATGGGTGTGTGAGTCACTGGGGCTGCATGCTGCTCAAACCAGACTCGACCAAGCTCAGGGACAGCAGGCAGCCCAAAATAGAGCCCTGCCCTCTGCAGCTGGCAACCTCTGGCTAGGAATCAGCCCTTGACAGTGAAACCTGGGAAGCTGCACGGAGTTGGCTTTCTCTGGGTGGGGGCCCTTAACAGAGATAGAGACTTTGCAGCTCTTTCCTTAAACTTTACACGAGGATACCCAGCACACCAATGACTCCTGTTGCTGTGTTCTGAGTGTCTCAGAACACTTGAGTACTCTCCTTGGTGTAATATGTTAGCCAAGAAGTTTGGGGGCAATAGTTAACATTGACCTAACTCAGTATCTTAAATATAGCCATAGCATAACCAGTCTGGTTCCAGCCTGATCCTAGAGCATTACTTATATAAAGAAGATAAAGGCTGGAATTTCAGGGATGTGGCAGAGGGCCCCTGCTTTCTGCACACAGCTCTCTCCTCTCTCACCACCTCCTGGCTTGTCTCTCCTCACAAACCTCTGCCGTTCATTTGCTGAAATGTTGGAGTACTTAAGGACTCAGTCCTTGGTTTTCTTTTTTCTTTAAATTATTTCATTTTTACTTATTTATTTTATGTGTGTTCATGTTTGCATGCATATATGTTTGTGTGAAGGTGTCAGATAACCTGGGGCTAGAGTTATAGACAGTTATGAGTGCCATATGGGTGCTGGGAATTGGACCTTTGGAAGAGCAGCCAGTGCTCTTAACTGCAGAGCCATCTCTCCGAATCTCCTCCTCACTCTCATTTATCTTGACTTTCCCTGGCTTTAAGTATTCTCTGATTGGACCTTCCTCAGTGACTTCAGACTGTTTGCTCAATATTTCCAAGTGGGAGCCTGGCATGGTGGTACATGCTTTAGTCCCAGCACTCAGGAGGTTTAAGCAAGAGGCTGACAGGAAGTTTGAAGTCAGCCTAGACCTACTCAGTAAGACCCTGTCTCAAAACAAAACCAACCTTCAGAACTCATCAAACTAATCAATATTTTTATGTGGAAATATAATTGACATTTCATATTCAATATGTCCCAGTTCCTAGTCTTACATCTGAAATTGCTTTTCCAAGAACCCAACACTTCCTTCCTATTTAAGTTAACGGAAACTTCATCCTCTCTCTTAATTGAGCAAAAACCTTGGAGTCACCTATGGTTTTTGTTCTCTTACCTCCTGTATGCAGTCCTTCAGAAAGTACCTGAAAGGGGGCTGGAGAGATGGCTCAGAGGTTAAGAGCACTGACTGTTCTTCCAGAGGACCTGAGTTCAATTCCCAGCAAAACCACATGGTGGCTCACAACCATCTATAATGAGGTCTGGTGCCCTCTTCTGTAAAACTGTATGCATAATAAATAAATAAATCTTTAAAAAAAAAAAAAAAAGGAACCCAAAACCTCACTGCTATTATCACTGCCCTGTTATCACTGGCCTCCTCACTGACATCTCTGTTGCTACCTCGGGAACCTAGGAACACTTAACCTGTCAATTCTAGCTAAGAGTTTCTCAAAAAGTGGCTGGTTACCCCATAACCATCATGCCACTATTGCCCCAGTAGATGTAGCTGGCTAGGGTGGTTGGTATGGTTTAGCATGCAGGATCTAGTTAACCCCTGATGTCTGCACAGTGCCTTCCGACACAGTGTGAACTAGCCATTAGGGAGCAGGTTTCCTGATCAGTTGAAGGTTGATTTCTTTATGTCCTGCATCCAAAGAGAATGGTGCCTTCAGTAACTGGGTCTTATAATCTAGTTGTGGTGGGCAACCAAAAGTGATAACAGTGACCTGTATTGTTCTATGTGCTTCTTGAGCCTCCCTATCCAATAATTTATAGGGTGTATCCCATGGCTGACATTGAAATTTTTATTTAATAACCCATGTCCTCTGGAAGCAGCACTGACCATCCAGGAAGGGTACTTCTGTTAAAACTCCTTGTAAAATATATTTTAATTAGCTTGTAAACTAGTGGATTTCTGTAAGGCCTCTTCATATATCCTTGGGCTAAAATAAGGACCTATAAGGTTGATATGGTGGCACATGCCTTTAATCACAGCACTGTGAAGGCAGAGAGTAGTGGATCTCTATGAGTATGAGCTAGCCTGGTCTACATAGTGAGACAATATCTCAAGGCCTCCTAAAATAAAAAAGAAAAGGGGCCTATAGAAATCGAAGCTTTTATTGAAAATATGTACAGACACAGATTTGGAGATCTTCTGCAAAAGAAAATGTTTGAAACCATGGTTATGGATTCATTATTTACTGAAGAAATCATGGAGAAAAAAAGGCAAAGGCTTGGTGATGAAGATTTGGGGAACTTTAATTATTGGAAGGAGTAGGAACCTGTGAAGGAAATTTTAGAGATGAAGAGAATTAGGATAGAGGGGCAGATAGCCAAGAAAGAGGTACTAGCTGAATATGAAGTACATTGTGTGTGTGTGTGTGTGTGTGTGTGTGTGTGTATGTGTGTGTGTGTGTGTAATAGATTCCATACTGCCTGTTCCTCTAAGCCATAGCTTTGAATTTGTCTTAGTTACTTTTGTTTTGCTATGATGAGACAACATGACCAAGGCAATGTATTGGAGGAGTTTATTGGGGGCTTATAGTTTCAGAGAATGAGTCCATGATTACTGTGGTAGAGTGTGGTAGCAGGTAGGCAGGCATGGCACAGGAAAAATAGCTGGAAGCTTATATCTTGGAACACAATCACAAGAAAGAACTAACTGGGAATGCCTGTGCTTTCAAAACCTCAAAGCCAACCTGCAATGACACACCTACTCCAATAAGGCCACACCTCCTAATCCTTCCCAAGCAGTTCCATTAGCTGGGGAGCCTAGTGTCTAGTCCTATGAGCCTATGGGAGCCATTCTCACTTAAACTACCACAGAAGCCTTACCACACACCCAGACATAGCTATTGTCTTCATGTTAAAGACAGAATAGCAGAGTCTAGAGGGAAGTGATTTGCTTAAGGTCATCGAGCTGATCCACTCTTACTTGTTTTGAATCTGGTCAGATCCTGTGCTTTTCTCATCACCAGAGAGGATGAGCCACATATAGGAGGAAGACCACAGAGAACAACTGACCAACAGAGGGCAGACTGTTAGGAAACTTGTGACCTTGGGCAGTTTCTGAAAACTCCAGGCCATTCAAGAAGGATCAGCCAATAAGGCAATGGAGATAATTAGTGTAGATTTTCACCAGAGAAGCTTTACAACAAGGAGGAAATGAGAGAGCTAGAAAAGTTGCTTAGTCAAAATACTACAGGGAGGCTCATTCGTCTGAAGGCAAAGGAGAAAGGTAGAAAGAAGAATGTGTTCTGGTGAAGGGAAGCAGGAGGTGGGGTGTGTGTGTGTGTGAATAGCATGCAGGGCAGGTGGTAGTTAGAACACAGGTGGGTAGATTTATGCTGCTTACTTCCAGCATTTTGCCCATGAACAATCTTCATTCAAGAATTTACAACTTTCTGAGGACATCCAGTTCATTCTTATACAAGTGTAAGCCTATGAGTCCCATCCTCAATAGTACAGAAAAAAAAAGAGGGCCAAATGATTTTCTCTCTCTCTCTCTCTCTCTCTCTCTCTCTCTCTCTCTCTCTCTCTCTCTCTCTCTCACTCTGTGTGTGTGTTAGAAACAGTGCAAAGGACAGAATTTAGATCCTGAGTGATACCTTTCTTCAGATTTCTTCTTCTGAACTCCTTTAGCATTGGATTTTTCCTGTTGCTGGTGTTGTAAGAATTTCCGCACTTGTTTCCCAAGTTTTTTGACTTAAGAAAGAAAGCTTTTGTTCTGCTCACATTTTGAATGGATAGTCCGTCCCCATAGGGAATCACAGCAGCAGAAACTCTAGGCTGCTGCTCACATTGCGTCTACATTCAGGAAGCAGAAAGATGGATACTGGTGCTTAGCTGATTCCCCCCCCCCCCGCCCCCACCTGACAGGGTTTCCCTGTGTAGCCTGACTGTCCTAGAACTCATTTTGTAGGCCAGGCTGACCTCAAACTCAACTGTGTCTGCCTCCTGAGTGCTGGGATTAAAGGAATAAGCCACCATTGCCTGGCTGATTTTTATTCATTCCAGGACCCCAGCCCATGGTGTGGTAGTGCTCAAATTTGGAGTGGGTCTTTCTACCTCAATCTAGAAACTCTGACACATTCACACACCCAGAGGTTTGTCTCCTAGATCATTCTAGATCTTGTCAAGTGGACTATCAGCATTATCTATCCTATGATGGATTAAGGGAATTTTTAAAGGGTTCATTTGGTCCAGTTAGTTTTTGTTTGTTTGTTTGTTTGTCTTTCAAGACAGAATTTCTCTGTGTAGCCTTGGCTGCCCTGAAACTTCCTCTGTAGACCAGTCTGGCCTGGAACTCACAGAGATGCACCTGCCTCTACTGGTCCAGTTAATTTTACACGTAAACTCTGAGCCATTTTGATGTTGTACATTGGCCTTTTAGACTCTTTTACTCCAGGAGCCTCTTCCAATCCAGTGTAGGTAAAGGTAGGATGGGGCAGCACTTTGAGATACAGATTTAAAGAAAGGATTGAGAGCTGGTCACTCAGCTCGGCAGTGAAGGACACTGTTGTCAAGTCTGACAACCTGAGTTCACAAGACCCACATGGAGGAAGGAGGGGACCTTCTCCCACAAGTTGTTCTGTGACCTCCACACAGGTGCTGTGACATGCATGTGTCCACATGCATGCACACATAAGACATACCTGTGCCCACATGCATGCACACATAAGACATACATGTGTCCACATGCATGCACACATAAGACATACCTGTGCCCACATGCATGCACACATAAGACATACATGTGTCCACATGCATGCACACATAAGACATACATGTGCCCACATGCATGCACACATAAGACATACCTGTGCCCACATGCATGCACACATAAGACATACATGTGCCCACATGCATGCACACATAAATAATTGTAATTTTAAAAAATTAAAAGAAATAGTTAACCATGTGTGGTGGCTCATGTCTACAATTCTAGCATTTGGGGAAGGGTGAGGCAGTAGGGTTGCCATGAGCATCGGGCTAGTCTTGGCTCTGCTGTGGGGCCCTGTCTCAACAGAACTAACAAATAAAGAAGGAACAGTTGGAAGAAATGGCAGTATTCCATTGGGAGGCCAGAGGGAGAGCAGGGTGAGATTGTTTAATTTAATGCTCTTATATACAGTTTAAGAAAAACTTACTTCTGTGTGTCTGAGGGGACATGTTGTAACAGAGAAAAGATAAACCAAAGAATAACTCTGTATCTAGCATCTTGGAAAAGATTGATACAATGTAATAAACATTTCTATCTCACACAAAGTTTGTCAGTGCTCCCTAAAGCCGTTTCCTGCTTTTTCCCTTTTGTGGTTTTAGCAAGTAGTGTTCTCAGTGTATATTCATTTTCCTAGGGAGAATAACCTCTGAAGATGTTTGTTATTGGAAGAGCATAAAGTCCATGTAGTAACAAAAAGTAAATTGGATTTAAATGTCCTCATTACTGAGTGAACTAACAAAAACCAGGTTAAAGATGTTAGTTAGACCTTTCTATTTTGGCTAGGCTAGAGGGCCAGTGGGGTCCTGGGACTAACTTGTCCCTGCTTGCCCTGTGCATGGGGTGAGGAATATGCCTGGCCTTTACTTGGTGATGGAGTTCAAACTTAGGTCCTCTTGGATGCACAGCAGCATCTCAACCACCAGGTAAAGCCTTCCAATCCATGGATTTCTTTCCTACCCCAGCTCTTTCTCCCATCCCCTTCCTCTTTCCTTCCTTTCTCTCCTTCATCATTTCCTTCCTTTTTTATTTTCAGTAGGAGCTTGTTGCCTAAGATGGTCTTGAACCTTGGACTGTACCTCCAGGTCTAAGTAACCAGAGCTGCATGCTTAGGCTCACCTCCCTTCTTCCATTTGTACTGTCATCAGAAATTTGGGACATCCCTTTATGGTTGCCAGATGATGCCAGGGAAATCGGGGTCCCCTCTTGGTGTTCTTGATCTCATTAATAAAATAATTTACATATGGGCTTACGTGGAAACTTGAGGACAATTTTATTGGAATTTAAAAGAAAAGCTGCAGGGCAGGCAGGTGAACTGAGTGTCCACAGTACCCGGGCAGGGTAAGGAGGAGAGAAGGAGAAAGGTGTGTCCTTAGAGTTAAGCCTGCATGGGGCTGAGCACAGGACAGCAGGCAGCGGGCAGTGTCCGGTGGAAAAGGAAGCTTTAAAGAAAGGATAAGAAATTTCAACATACCGGGGGAGCTCAAAGTGTTAGAGAGAGCATGCTTGGAAGAGAGAAATAAAAAAAGGATGTAGCACGTTTCTGGGTGATTTAGAAAAGTGTGCAGATGTGAGCTGCTTGTCTTCAGTTCTGTAAGAGCCGGTCTAGGGGTGAGGATTCTGAGAAGGAAAAATGCATTATCTCATTAAAAGGCTAACTATTCTACCTATCTCATTAGCATGGCTTAAGCAGAACTCACTTTCCTAGGGATGATGTCATCACTATGAGGGGTGATCCCTGGTCATGTGATTGACTTGTTCCACTCCACCATCGTAGAGATTCTGTTCCCTTGACCGGGAAGTTTTCTCACAATGTGCCTCCTTACAACTGCTGTGTCAGTGTGTATGTGTGTTTTGTATGTGCACGCATCTTTGTGGAGGGGCCTGAGGTCAACATCTGAGTCTTTTTGTCACTCATTCTCCCTCTTGCTTGCAAGTTCCTCCAGACTGGGTGGCCAGCTCACCTGCCCCTCTTCTGGGATTGCAAGCACATGCTGCTGTCCTTGGCTTTTTGTTTGTTTGGGTTTTGTTTATTTCTCAAGACAGGGTTTTTCTGTGTAAAGCTCTAGCTGTCCTGGAACTGTCTTGTAGATCAGGCTGGCCTCAAACTCACAGAGATCCTCCTGAGTTCTGGGAGTAAAGGCATGCACCACCACCCAGCACTCTTGGCTTTTTACATGGTTCGAGGATCAAACTCTGCTCCTTGTGCTTATACAGGAAGCTCTCCAGCAATGGACTCACCTCCCCTGCTCCCTGGGTTCCCCTACTTTTTACTAAAAATATTGAGAACAGAGGTTGCTCTAACTGCATCTTGATTTTAAAGTGTCACGGATGTTTGAAGACTGTTTATTAGATGCTGTGCCCTTCTTTAGGGAAGGACACAGATTCAATAACACAACCTTCATTGAACTTCACAGGTATAATGAGACATTCCCCCTCACTTCTGGGGCTTTGCTTATCTAGAGAAGTCCTCCGTAGTGAGTGGGTGGGGTAGAAGTTTTAGCTTGGAAGGGATTCCTCACTTAACTCAAAGCTGACTTTCTGTAACTTTATTGACCAGAGAAGGAGCAAACATCTGAGGCCTCTGTCTTTTGTCATTTTCTTATAATTTGGGCAGTGTAGGACCTAGAGTTTTATCCCTCCTAATCCTAGAGAGCCCTAATGACCAGGGAATGTTCTAGTTGTACGACTATTCAGAACTGCCTGGGTGGACCAGCAGCAATATACAGACCTTGAGTGAGTCGGACTCTCCTAAAACTGTTCCTGAGGCTGGAAGCCTGAATCAAATGGCCATTGTACTACTCATATCGGGGCTTCCAGGGCCAGTGTTCAGCTTTCCTCACATATAAATATAGGTCTCTCTAGATATAAAAAGTGAAAGAGTCTGTAAATTGCTTTTTTTCTATACTCCCTTTCATGAGGCAAGCTAATGAGATGCATATCGTTAAAGGGCTGATGTTTTGTGGGACGGAGTCTTTTAAACTGGATGTGCCTGGCTTAGTTATGGCAAATATTTACCAAAAAAAAAAAAAAAGGGACATACCATATAAAATTAGCGTTCTGAAAATAGTACTGAGAGAGGGAGGAGAAAAAAAAAAAAAAAAAAAAAAACCCAGGACAGAAAATACAGGCAGTCTGTTTGGGGAAGGAAAAGATAAAATGAGAGACGCACAGCAGCAAAAACAGCATCTTAGTAAACAGACCATAAAAAAAAAAATGTGACCTGCTTTCTGCAACCCTGGCGGCTGCTGAGCGGGTAAAGGTGGCGGAGCTGGCGTCTGTGTGGACACACGGTGCCCGGGGCGCATGGCTCCCCTGGCCTTGCAGGGCGTTAAATTTAGCCACATAATGATGGGCCTGAGTAGCTGCCCCTTGTTGACCACACCATAATTACTGCTTTGCTTTATGAATTTTATTTTGCTTATTCTGTTTCCTCCTTCTTTGGCACAAAAGAGGCCTGGAGTGGGGGGGGAGTCCCGCCCCCTCACCCCTCCCCTTCCTGGACAAATGAGTCTTCACAGAAACTTGGGCTCTTGGGCCATCGGAGTATAGAGTAAGAGCCATTGATTAATCAGGGTGGGAGGAAGGCTGCTGGCCTCCAGTGGGTTTGCTTCTTTGGTCTTCCTTCTTAGCTCTTGGGGGAAGATATCCTGCAGGTCTTTTAGCCTGAGGTGTCATTTTCATGTGAGTCTGAAATGTCAGCACTTGCTCTGTTTACACCCTCAAGAATGACACTCTTCCAGGTACTGATGGATGATGCATTTGGTGTTTGGGCCTAAGCCTTTCCCCAGCTACCTCCCTCCGGTTAAATCCTTGGAAGTCTGGGAGATTTGACAGCATTTTCATCGAGAAAAGGCACAGCTGAGCATAGTAGCACACACCTTTAGTTCTAGCACTCGGGAGGGAGAGGCCGGCAGATAGTTGTGAGTTCAAGGCCAGCCTGGTCAGCACAGAGAATTCTAGGACAGCCCAGGCTACATAGAGAGATCCCCCTCCTCCATGCCCCAAAACAAAAACAAAACAGATGCATTGTTTTGAATACTACGGTGCTAACAGAACTTTTCTTTAGGTAACATAAAACACACATGTAGAAGGCTGGGGAGCTAGATAGCAGGCAAACTCATGAGGACCCGATTATGCATGTATTTATTTATTTGTATGTAGAGGTGAGAAACGGGGGCAGATGTGGAGAAGAGAGAATCCGAGAGTGTTAGATCTGCCCGTCCATCATTTGAGCTTCAAACTTAGGCCATTAAGCACGGCAGCAGGCACCTTTACTGACCAAACCATCTCATTGGCCTGGAGCCTGAGTTTGGATCCTGACAGCCATGTAAAAGGCTGGGTGCAGTGGAACACGTTTATAATCCAGCTCTCAGGAAGGCAGAGGCAGGCAGATCCTTGGAGCTGAACCAATCCGGCCAATCTATGAGTTTCAGGTTCATTGAGAGAGCATGTCTCAAAACTGAGATAGAAAGCCAGTGAGATGGCCCTGTGGGGAAAGGTGCCCACTGCAGGCCTTGATGACCGGTGTGTGGTCCCTGGATCGCTGGGACACACGTGATACAGGAGAGAGCTGACTAGAGAAACTTCTTCTGACTTCCATACGTGTTGTTACGTTCACCCTGCCCTTGGATAGGTGCTGCTTGGGGTTAGTTTGCTAGAACACACCATGATCTCTGTCAGAGAGAAGTGCTGAGCGCTAGCCTACCTGCAGGCCCAGAGAAGGGGCCAGACCCAAAATACCACACTAGGGAGAGGGCACAGGCTGCAAGGGCATTAGGAGAGTTGTATGGACTAGGTCCTGGGTCATTGGGGGTGAAGTTCTTGACTGTGACCTAGGCTGCCAGCTACCTATGGCCCCAGAGTGGCCCTCTCAGTGAGGAAGTGCTGGAAAAGGAAAAGCAAACAGGGGTTGTGGTCAGGGTGCTGGCTTATCCATCATTGGCCAAGACTGGCCTATTTGTGTGTTGGGGGAGGTTGGCCTCCTCTGAAGCCAGGCATGAACGTGTCAGGGAGAAGCTTCTTGCAGCTCTTGTTTTCTCAAAACAAAGGAAGCTCCTTGCATTGCTGGAAGTCGCGTGCTTGGGCCCTGAGTTTGTTATTGCCTGATAACCTGGCCACCAACTCCTGCCCTTCTCGTCACCCCACACAGCCAGGGACTTATGGGAACAGCTTCCCGTCCTCACCCAAGGCAGCAGGTTCACTCTCTCCTGACCCCAGAAACAAGGAAAAGAGGGGTTAGCCTCAGACCCAGGAGCTATTGGCTCTTTCCCTTGACCTTCAGCAAGCACTTTTCACAGTGATCTGACCTCTGGTCCCTTTGCACATACACGATTGATGCATGAGCCCCATGGCTGTAGAAGTTCAGTGACACCCAAGCTGGTCTGTAGACTCCCTGTTCACTGAGATGGGTCCTCTGAACACATTTAGTGTCATGATGCCAAGTGTTTAGAGGTGTGTGTTCAGCTTCTTTATCTTATCACACCTCAATTCATAGATCAGTGCCAGTTTTCTGATAATAAAGATCATATTTTTTAAAGATGGATTTTGCCTTGTTGTCCAGACTGACTTTGCATTCAAGACCCTCCCCACCAGGCTCCTGAGTAGATTGCTGGAACCAGAGTGCAAGCCACAGCACCCAGAGTTTGCTCTGACTTGAAATAGCATCACCCTAGAATTTAGATACTTTATGAAGCTCCGAGTATCAGATTAGGCTTGAGAGGCTGACGAAAGAGGGTCAGAGTGAAGCTGAGGTCCACCTAGCAAGTTCCAGGGCAATTAGAGCTCCATAGGTAGACCCTGCTTTAGAAAACCAAAATCAACAGAATAGAAGAATCTTGTGAGTGGAATTCATCCGTTGGATCAGCCCTGTGACCCTACCCTAAATCTGCCTAGAGAATTACTCTCTTTCTTTTTTCTTTCAAGTTTTGTTTTGTTTTCTTGAATCAGCATCTTCCTGTGTAGGCCTGGGTGGCTTCATCATACTTACTGTGCAGCCCAAGCTGACCTTCAACTTGTAACAGTTCTTCTGCCTCAGCCTCTGAGTGCTCGGATCACAGGCATGAGCCACTGAAACAAACTGATCAGTAGTTAAAAGCTTTTGCTGCTCTTGTAGACGACCCAGGTTCAGCTCCCAGCACCCGCCTGGAGGCTCACAACCATCTATAAACAGTTTCAGGGGATCTGATGCTCTCTTCTTTTCCTCTCTTGCACTGAATATACAATACATGGAAAGAAAATAGTCATACACAGAAAATCAAAATAAATAAATCTCTGTTGGGTGTGGTGGCATGTATCTTTAATCCCAGCACTCAGGAGGTAGAAACAGGTGAATCTCTGTGACTTCAGGACCAGCCTGTTCTATGTAGTGAGTTTCAGGACAACCAGAGCTACACAGTAAGACCCTGTCTCAAAAAACAAACAGCAACAACAAAAACCAAACAAAC
Source organism: Sigmodon hispidus (assembly GCA_004025045.1). NCBI lineage: Eukaryota > Metazoa > Chordata > Mammalia > Rodentia > Cricetidae > Sigmodon > Sigmodon hispidus. The sequence continues at coordinate 33,931 of PVIH01009943.1, read as the reverse complement.
AAGCACCCAAAGCCATCCAAAGAACACCTGCCCCAATACACACAAAAGTAAATTTCTAGGAAATTTCTGTCAGCTCGAAGCAGTGAACCTCAGTTGCCAATTCACACTAAAGGGCTCTGGCATGAGTTGGAGGGTTAACTAAAGATTTCTTTCTCAATGCCAAGGTTCTGGGATTCTAAGGTTAAATGGTGTGAAGCCAAGAGATAAAGTTAGGGACTGTGGCGATTTTCCGGGAGAGTATTGATTCTCAGCTTTAAACTGCCCTCTAGGCAGCTTAATGAGGTAAAGAAGAGAGAGAAGAAGAGGAGGAGGCTTTCCTTTGCTTTATTTTCTAGTCTGCCACTATCAGCTAGCTAGGAGGTTTTTCTTACACAGATTGATCACATGTTTGGCCAACATTATCTGAGTCTTCTGTTAGAGGCCACCAGATTGTTTCTAGAGGTTGAGAGCTCTAGGTTGAGAAGAAAAGCAAATATTGACAGAGTTGGTGGAATTCAGGTGAGAGATAAGAAATGAGCTTTGGATTAGAAATGTGGATTATTGGCAGGGTTAGTTGACAGCCCTATTTGGAGGATGGCCGTGGTGAGGAAATAGTCAAGAAAAGAGGGTAAAAGCCCAGGTCAATAGGACAGCTGGTTGGAAAGCATCGGCCACACAATCAAAGGGTTTTCCTTTCTGGGTGGGAGCGGCAGTAAGGGATGGAGAGTGAGCCTGTTTGAAAAGTAAACCAAGAGTTTAAAGGACTAGAGAGTCTCATAAGGAAAGAGGTGGGAACCTGCTGAATTCCGCTGTTGCTAAAGGATGAAAAGAAATAAGTAGACCCAGCCTGAACCTCTCTTTCTTTCCTAATACTCCATTAACTCAGGAGATCCACAATCAGGAAAAGAAACCAGGTAGAAGCTATATGCCAAAGTGAATCTTAAAAGGTGGGTGGCTTCCAATTACCCTTAAGTTAAAGTCCAACCCCCCCTAATCTGTCAAGCCCTTTAAAAATCTAAGCCTTGCTTTTATCTCTCCTTTTATTCTCTTCCTCGGCTAGCTAGGCCGCAGTCATAACCACACCCTATGCCCATTCTGTCTCAGATCCACGAGTGAGTTCCTGGAGCCATTGTTTTCTTTATCTGTACTTCTTAGCATCCCGGGTTGGTTCCTCCTTGTACTACAGCCAGCAGTACTTGTACATTAGCTCCGAAGAGCTTCAACACGTTTTCTCATGTGAAGCAAGTGCTCTACCTCTGGGCTCAGTCCTCTGCCTCTCTTCTCTTCATGTTTGGATTTCAGTGAAGATGTTACTTCCTCCAAGGGAATGCTGCTGGTCCTCCTCCACAGCCCACCTTTCTCCTGGGCTCCTCTCCTCTCCTCCTGCTGTCCTGTGTGGACTCCCTCCCTGGGGACATTACAGAGTGTTTAATTTGCATGATCCATTGAAAGTGGTCAGTACTTTGCCTTGTATCATCTCCTTTATCTTCTCCCCTTTCAGCCCACCCTCCTCTCCCTCCCTCCTCTCCAGTCTCTCCCTTCCTTTCCTTTTCCTCCTTTGTTGACTGGATCTCATTTGTAATGTAGACTGGCCTTGAAATCATGATCCTCCTGCCTCAGCTTCCCTAGAGTTAGGATCACAGGCACGCACTACCCCCACCAGCTGCCAGAGGACTTTAGTCTTTATGATTCCCTAGTTACCTGGTGAGATAGGCAAGCTCCGCTGAGTCCAATCAGCACAAACTTTTGATCAGTAACTTAACTAAAAAGAATAAAAATAAACTGGGCATCGTAGCACAGGCCTTTCATCTCTGTATTCTGAAGGCTGAGGCAGGCAAATCTCTATGAGTTCAGAGCTAGCCTTGTCTACATAACAAGTTCAAGGACAGCCAGGGCTACGTAGCGAGACCTTGCCTCAAAACAAATAAAATAAATAAATAAAAGTAACCTATTTACATAGTCATTGTTTTGTTTTTAGCCCAGAGGCCACTTGAGGCTGAGGAGAACCTAAGCTTTGGTTTAGAGAACCTGAGTGAACTCAAGTCTCACAAGTCACTGGGGCAGAGAGCAGAACCTTGTTACCCTTTGACTTGCTAGTGTTAGCATTTCCAGTGTCTCTAGTCATCTCGAGGGTCCTACAGCCACACATGTGCTGTCGGTTTCAGTACTAGTCAGTACTGGGTCAAGGGAGAAGATTTGAGATATTGAAGGGTGGGCAAGACTGGAAAGTAAGTGTGGCATCTTCCACTAGTGCCACTTGGAGAGAAAGAACTTGGAAGGAGAGAGAGTTTGTAGGCCTTTAAAGTTAAGAGATGGATGTTGTGGTGGGAGAAGATAGTGGGGGGTGACCCAAAGTTTCATTTTTTGCTCTAGGCAGCTAGAGCTGCTGGGAATGCTAACAGTGCTTTCTCTACAATTCTGACGAGAAGTAGTACACATTCTGGGTGAGGTAATCCAGTCCCAGAAAGACAAACACGGTATGTACTCACTCATAAGTGGATGTTAGATGTAAAGCAAAGGATAATTAGATTACAATCCACAGCCCCAGAGAACATAGCTAACAAGGAGGACCCTAAGAAGGATACGTGGATCACCCTGGGAAGGGGAAATAGATGAGATCTCCTGGGTAAACTGGGTGTGGGAGGAGGAGATGGGGGGGTGGGAACTTGAGGGATCAGTTGGGGGAAGGGACAGAGAGGGAGACCAGTGAAAGGGTTGTCTTGATAGAGGGGACCATTTGGGGGTCAGGGAGAAATCTGGTGGCAGGGCAACTCCCAAGAATCTACAAGGATGACCCCAGCTATGACTCCTAGCAGTAGTGGAGAGGGTACCTGAGCTGGCTTCCTCTGTGATCAGGTTGGTGACACCCTAATTGTCATCAGAAGCAGATGAAGAAATTCATGGCCAAGCACTAGGCTGAGCTCTGGGAGTCCAGTTGAAGAGAGAGGAAGGAGGGATTATATTGAGGGGTGGGGGGAGGTCATGAAGAAACCCACAGAGACAGCTGGCTCAGACTCTAAGCTGATAGCTAGGGAGCCTGCATGGAACTGACCCAGACCTTCTGCATGTGAGGAATGGATTTGTAACTTGGTCTGTTTGTGAGGCCCCTGGCAGTGGGACCAAAATCTGACCTGGTGCATGAGCTGGCTTTTTGGAACCTGTTCCCTATGATGGGATGCCTTGCTCAGCTTTGATGCTGGGTGGGGGGGGGGGGTTGGTCCTGCTTCAGCTTGATATGCCATGCTTTGTTGACAGCCATGGGAGGTCCACCCCTTTCTGAATGAAGAGTGGATTTTGGGGGGTATAAAGGAGGTGGTGGAGGGAACGGGATAAGAGGAGGGAGGGGAAACAGTGGTTTGTGTATTAAAAAAATGTATCTGAGATGGGAGAAACATGATAAAAAAAAAAAACACTGCAGTTGAAGTGCGGTTCTGAAGTCAGAGGAAAGTGGGACATCAGGAATTATTCCCATACAGAAGGTCAAGGAAAAAATGTTAGCACTATGCAACATGGGAATGAGCTGAAAGGGCATTAGAAGGACTCCTCTGTCTTGAAGAAGGATCTGAGAGATACTGACATTTTCAGTTGCCAAGTGCTTTTCTTAGGGCTGAGTCCAGATTGGCCAAATGGGGTAAGATCAAAAGCAGGGGGAGGGGCGGCGGCAATATTTACCAGCCATTTTCCAACACTATCAATTCTTCTAAACAGGAGGTGGAGAAGGCACAGTGTGTAGTGATGCCTCTGAGTTCTTTTTCTCCTCAGTTTGGGAAATGGAGTTATGGGTATCCAGTTCACTGGGAAAGCTAGTCTTCTGTAGGCAGGGCTTGCCATAGGCTAGGTTCCGAATTTATTCCTGTGCCCTGTCTTTGGGCAGCCAAGAGCCTGGGTCAGCAGGGATCAGTAGATTCTAGCCTTCAGGACCAGACACTCTCTGTCCCGCTGTTTCCCAAGTGTCTCCTGGAAAGTGATTCAAGGCCAAGGTGACAGTGGGTTTGGAGCCCAGATGAAAGGATTCCAGGGCCCACAAGACAAGATCCCTGTGTGGTGGCCACTGGAAAGAGGAGGGAGTGTGTGAGGGTCAGTGACGCAATTGCCCTGGCTTGCAGGCAAGGAGGAGGAGAAGGCTCACAGTGTGTATCCTTATAAAGAGGGCTCACCACATGAAGCAGAGAGTGAAGGTGATCCCACTGTGAGTCACCCAGGAAAGGACGCTGTGTGCCCGGGGCCCAGAAGGGAGGCTTTGTGGATTTCCCACTCTTTCCTTCTGTGATCTTGTGCGTAGTATGGGTTGTTTTAGAGAGGCCGGTTGCATCTCTTCTTTCTTGCCTCTAACCACACACCCTCTTTGTACTATTCTTGATAAATATGAATTTTTGAATCTGTCAATTCGTTCTTGAGTTCTAGGGTTTTATTTTTTTCCTACTGAAATTTGGAATCTATTGATTTCCAGAAACCCAAACCATAACTAATTGTGTTTGCCTTTGAGAAGATGGTCTGATGGCTCTTTGCCAAGCACAGTTCTTAGATTGTGTTTGCTTTCCTCCTTATCTTCAGCCAAGGCAGGTATCACATCCTAGACTGGAATCTGGAGGGAGGGATTCTAGGATGCCCTGGATCCAACTGCCACTCACTTGATGGCAGCTATAGCCTGGCCTTTATTGAGGTTTGGGACTGCAGAGAGCTCTGGGGAGTGTCCCTGTAATCAGCCAGCCACCAGCCCCACACTGCCTTGTAATAAAGCAACTCTATATTTGTTCTGTTTATAGTCTCCTCTGTAATAATACCACAGCCCTCGCTTCTCTTTCTCTTTAGGGAGACCTTCTGGGTAATAGAAAATTCTGAAATGTTAAAAGAGGAATGTAGACTCAGAAGACATTTTTATCTAGACTGTCTTCATCTGGGAAGGTGCCCAGGAAAGGCGGGCAGTCTATGCCTTGAGGAAGCAGTGCTGCTGCTGTGAGCGTGCGTGCGTGCGTGCGTGCGTGCGTGCGTGCGTGTGTGTGTGTGTGTGTGCTATATGCACATCCATACATGTATACCGTGAGGGTGCATATATGAAGAGAAGGCCATGTAGGAGAAGTTGTGTATGTGTGTGTGGGCAGATGTGGGTGCAGCACCCATTTGGGGGTGTGAGAGGTCTATGGAGGGCCAAGCACAGTAATGGCAAGCCCTATCTGGGTGGGTTTCAGGTGGCTCAGGTGTGTCCAGTGGTGCTTGAAGTTTGGGTCCGGAATCGACTCTTTAAAAGCCATCATTCTGGGGGGCTGGAGAGATGGCTCAGCGGTTAAGAGCACCGTCTGCTCTTCCAGAGGACCCGGGTTCGATTCCCAGCACCCACATGGCAGCTAACAACTGTCTGTAGTTCCAGTTCCAGGCAAACACCAAGGCAAATAAATAAATAAATAAAGTTTAAAAAAAAAAAAAAGTCATCATTCTGGTCTGGAGAGATGGCTCAGAGGTTAGGAGCACTGACTGTTCTTTCAGAGGTCCTGAGTTCAATTCCCAGCAACCACATGGAGGCTCACAACCATCTATGATGACATCTGGTGCCCTCTTCCGTACACTGTATACATAATAAATAAATATTCTTAAAAAAAATAAAAGCCATCATTCCATTCATTCTTTCAGTGATGCTTCTTTTCTCTGTCCCCAGCCTTTTGAGGCCTTTGGAGGCCTAGACCACAAGAGTGTTCCACATTCTTCCTGCCTTTTCCTCACCTCACTAGCAGTTAGCCAGAGAGAAGCCAGAGACACACTGTTGAGGAAAGGGTCTGTGTTGTGTGTTGTGTTCACAGTGTTCCCTACCCCCACAGAGGAGGCTCTGCATTCAGATTTAACCTGGATGCCTGACACTGAGAGGTGTTGTTACCAGGCTGGTACTAACAATTCTGATTCTGCTTATTTCCCTCCCCGCCTAGCCCCCCTCCTCGGATTCTATAAATACTTTATTATATGGCGCTAGTAAAACTTCAAGTATTTCTTTTTATTAGAACCACATAATATGGTAATTGTGTGAGAGAACACAGCTCCCGTGAGCAGCCCCCTTCTTCCTAGGTGTGGCTCTCACCACCTCAGCTTGGGTTAGGTCCACAGGCTCCTCTGTTCCTTGAAGGGGGCTGGGTTGGTGTTTTCAGGCAGAGCTGAGGGGTCAAGGCCTCTGAGCAAAACCGGCCTAGAGGGATGGAGAGATGCTTTACACGTTTTAAGGGTAGTTTGTCCTGGTGTCTGAGTGTATCGAGAGTCTCTATTAGCATCAGGTCTCACTGGTCCAGGGGCTCCTGGACTGGCTTTCCTTCACTAGGACTGCCATTGGGTGTACAAGTATACTCGACACTTAGACTGTAGGGTTTTTTGGTTAATTTTGGTTCACAGTACTACTTAAAAGGGGGTAGGGGGCTGAGCTGGAGCTGTGGCTCAGTGGTTGAGAGCTCTGGTTGTTCCTGCAGAGAACCAGAGTTCAATTCCCAGCTCCCAAATGGCAGTTCACAGCCATCTATAACACAACCATTTGAAAGTCCAGTCCCAGGGACCGGAGCTCTCTTATGATTTCCAAGGACACTGGACAAACATAGTGCTCAGATGTACATTTGGGCAAAGCCCCCAACTTACACAAATTAATAAAATATTTTTTGAAGAAGTCATTCTTCTTGATATCTTCTGGCTCATAATCTGTAGGTGTGAATATCTTTACATCTGCACACACCCCTCTCCACCACGTAACCATATATACATGTACATATGTACACACACATATATTAGAAATTGCACCTGTGTATCGTGCATACACAGCAGGTTCTCTACCACTGAAACACGCCCTAGCTATAGGTATAAATCGAGGTTAATTAACCCTTTCCATTTCTTACCTCTTCAGCCAGGGACCATCTTTCCTCTTCCACCTGCCATTATGCCCTTTGACTGCTAATTACGTTTGTAGATCTTTCATTATTGCTACTATGTGCCCTGCAAGCTCCATATTTAGTTAACTGATTGAGGATTGTTATTTGATCCTGGGTTCTGTCCAATGTAATCTGACTCTGAACCTTGCCTACCCCTCTGCTTCAGCAATTGAATTAGGTCAGTGTATTTGTACCAGTGCCCCTACCACAAATTGTGTGAGATTTCGCTTCTACATCCCAACTTGCAAGGTATGAGAATTGAGGATTCCTGCCCGGGCAGCAGCTAACATAGCCTCCAGTGCCAGGGATGTGAGGCATATGTTTAGTCTTTTCTTAACTGCCCACGTGCCCATGTTTGCTTAGAGGCCAACCCCTAAACTAGCCCCTACCATCCACCCATTACTGCTCATGGGGATGTATGGGCATATGCTCATTCCACCTTTCTGGCCTAGCCAAGGTTAATATTAGACCTTCTAGCTGGGCAGTTATTCCCGAAAGCCACAGGGCGTTGTTAATATTCATGTGACCGCAGGGACTCATCAATATTCATGAGGTATCCACAGCCTTCCTTCAGGCTCTTAGCTTGGAGAAGACAGGAATGATTAGAGTTTCTGGACTTGAAACTAACCCTATTTCCTAGAGACTTTTGAGGAGGAGCAAACCTTAAGAGTAAATGTCTGGGCCCACAGTGGAAAGGATTTTCATGCCAATATCCTGAACAGATCTGACAACTTAGTGGACTTGTACTGGACGGCTGCTGTAAATGGTATTGTCCTTACCCAGCATTTACTGAATACTGCTGGGTTTAGAGTTTCTGAGCACAGGTACTGGAGTGGGGTCTAGGGAACTATCACTTCCGTGTATATGTGTCCACATGTGTTTGTGTGTGCATGTATCTGCATCTGTGTACACATGCATGTGGAAGCAAGAGGTTGATGTCCTTAATCACTCTCTTATTTGAAAGTTTTTAGAAGGTTTGTGTGTGTGTGTGTGTAGGTGCCTGCCTGCCAAGGCATGTATGTGGAGAGCAGGAGACAGCCTTCTACCTTGTTTAAGACAGGATCACTTCTTTTTTTTTTTTTCACTGCATGTGTCAGACTCACTGGCCTGTGAGCTTCAGGATATTCTCCCATCTCCTGTAGAAATGCTGGGATTAAAGATGTGTGCCTGGATTTCCATGGCCTCTGGGGACTCAAGCCCGGGTCCTCATACTTGTGCTTTATCAGCTGAGCTGTCACCTCCTCAGCCTTCAAACTTACTTTTTTTTGAGACAAAGTCATTGAGACTTGAACTAGCAGATTCAGTTCACCAGCTGGCTAATGAGCTTCATGAATCCTCTTGTCTCTGCTTTCCTAGTGCTGCCATTAAGCGTGATAGGTACATCCATCAGTCTATCTATCTATCTATCTATCTATCTATCTATCTATCATCTATTTATCTAATCTGTCTATCATCTATTTATCTAATCTGTCTATCTATATATATACCATCTATTTATCTAATCTATCCATGTATCATCTATCTATCTATCATCTATCTAATCTATCTATCATCTGTCTATCATATAGAGATTGAACTCAGGTTCTTCAGCTTGCACAATAAACCCTTTGCCAATGAAACCATCCCCCCTAGACCTCGAACCTGGTATTTTTAGGATTTGTTAAATGCTAGGGATATGAAGATGACTGACCTGATTCCCGTCCCAAGAATCAGATGTTTTAAAAGTGGGGACAGGTATCATATACACACAACCCAAGAAAGAGTACTACCTGGGGAAAACAAAGTTCCTAGTGAGAGCAAGTGGAATATTCTCTGTGGGGAAATCAGTGGAATCTCAGAAAGCTCATGAGAAATGGCTAGATTTAAAGCAGGAATTCTCAGCATGTGACTCTCAACCCCTTTGTGGGGGAGTCAATGACTTTTTCACAGTGGTGGTACCTAACACCATCAGAAAATATAAATATTTACATTATGATTCATAACAGGAGCAAAATTACATTTATGAAGTAGTAACACAAATAATCGTATGGTTGGGGTCAGCACAATGTGAGGAACTGTATTAAAGAGTCACAGCGTTGGGGAGGCCGAGAATCGCTGCTAAGGAAGGTCACTTGGAGGAACCTTTGGAGTTTCCTGCTTGTTAACCTCGATGGCTGCTGCCTTCCTCAGGGGCTCCTGTCCTCTCAGGGTGCACTCTGAGGTAGGGAATAGTCTGCTGATCTTCCCCGCCCTTTTTTTTCTCTTTTGAATATTTAGCTCCTTCAGCTGTGGTCTGTTCTTTGGTTCAGTTTGGGAACTTTGCATCAGAGTTAGCCACAGCAGTGACACATCCTTTGGAAGTGGGGCAGGAGGATTTGGACCTCACAGTCATCCTCAGTCCCATAGCACCTATAATCTAAACTTGGTAGGCTACGGTGAAAGGACACTTGGAAGTTCAAGGCCAGTCTGGGCCACACAGTAAAAACAGCTGGTTTTGTTTTAATTTTTTAAAAAAAAATCTATTGCCTTTGGATGTTTTGCGTTGTTGATATTGTTTTGTTGGATTTTTTTTTTTTTTTTTTTTTTTGAGAAACAGCCTCATGTAGTCCAGATTGTCTCCAAACTGGGGTTGGCTTTGGATTCTTGATCCTTCTGTGTCCACTTCCCAAATCCTCAGATTATAGGCATGAGACTCTACCTAAAACATATAAGCAGACAATAGAACATAAAACACAAAATAAAAGGCTGAAATCAACCAACTAAACAGACAAACAAAAAAACTTGAGATGACACTATAACTAAAGAAATAATAGCACATGGTCCCAGCCCCCCCCCCATTGTAGTTAGTATTAGCTGGCTCTCGGAATTTTGGTGTTGTGCTTGAAAGATGCATGGGGCCTTTGCACCTACAGAAGAACTAGGGCAATAATAGAAGAAATGGATTATATTCCCAGCCTATTTATAAAAATAGTCCAGAAACAGATAAACTTATAACAGTAATATAGCAGTTGAAGTAGAGAGAATGTCTTATCTGATGAGACTGTTACCAGAAGCTTTGGGAACCCCTTTTCTGGAATTAAGGTGTCTTCTCTAATGGGCAGTATATCAGTCTTACTTGGGAAAACTAGGAGCTACATTAGGCATGTACACAGAGTAGCCTACAATGCTATGGTTTACTGTAGTCCCCTTATCTTACCAGTTTCTAATAAGATCTGTTAAAACAAACAAACCCCCCTTTTTTTTCTGTCATAGGACCAGGGTTTAATTTCAAGCACCCACATAACAGTTTGAAACCATCTATAATTATACTTCCAAGGGAATATAATGCCCTTTTTTTTTCTGGCCTCTGTGAGCACTCCATGCATATGGCTCATAGACATATATGCAGACAAAACAACTATACACATATAATAAATACATTTAAAAACTCTCTTTATTGCATTTGATGGAATCCTATATATTTTTGTGATAACATTTGGAGAAATGCTTATCTATATCTTAAACCATTAATACCAGTGTGGGACAGATAGTATCTCTTTGCCCAGTGAAGACCCTGGGACTGCAGGAAGCACACAGCCCCTAGAATTGGCTCAGTATTGTGTAATAGGAGAAACTCAATTTTGGTCTTCACAGACAAAATTTTCTTTCCCTACAGACTAGCCTGATGGCCTGGAACTCACTTCATAGTTCAAACTCAGAACAATCTTCCTGTCTCAGCCGCTCAAGAGCTGGTATTGCCCATCAGTTGCCCTCCCCATCTCCTTATATTTCTTCATTTTATCTCTTTAAAAAGTCATGTATGTTTTTATTTTGATCCTTTTGGGTCACACCGGTATTTTTTAAGGTAGATGAAGAATTTCTACACCAAAGAAGTCAGTATGTAAAAGGTTCTAGAAGTACAAGCTTTTCTCTAGAATGTACAAGCTTTTTAAGCTTTCTCAGGCTGTATGTGGGTGTATGTGCCCCACATTGGGTGCCATTTGTAGTAGAGGTTTCTGGCCTGACCTAGCCTTTCTATAGAAGTCTTTCTAGATGCTGTGAATATCATTGGTTAATAAAGAGACTGTTTGGCCTATGGAAGGGCATCTTAGAAGCAGGCCGGAAACCTGAGTATAGATAAAAAGGAGGGCAGAGTCAAAAAGACACGATCCAGCCACCCAAGAAGCAAGATGTAAAAAACAGGCAAGCCACGGACTATGTGGCAAAACAGATTAATGGGAATGGGTTGAGTGAACAGCATATAATTAATATAAGCACCTGAATCATTTGGGGGAGGCTAAGCAGCTGTAGGTGAGTCCAGACCGCGAGGTTAGGCCAGACAAAAGAAACCTATACAACAGTAAACTTTGTATCTCTTGCCAGACTAGCTTCTACATTTATGTTTGGTCAATGGTAGGTGCTATAGAGATATCTGGTAAATTGAATTAACATGTATTATCTGTGGGATAAACAAACTTCTCAGTGAACCTATTATATATCAGAATGAAAGACATAGAAATGGTAAATCAGTGTGAACTGTCTGAGTTATTGCCTGTGGAACACTGTTGTCATAATGTTGAGTGAGAAGCACTTGATCATGTCATGTAGGTGCAAAATTAGAATCTCTACTTAAAAATCAAAAAAACCCCAAGTATGGTGCTGTAGAGAGAATTTTAAATAGATAAACTGTATTAACTAGAAAAAAATACTTGTTGAGTTCTTTCTGTTTTTAAATCCAAGAGGAACTTTGCAGACTAAAGGCTTTCACACCGGAAATAAACACACAATAAAAGTCTCTGGAGAAGTGGTTGTCACCTGTGGGTTGTGGTCCCTTGGAGGAGTCCAATGACCCTTTTACAGGGTCGAATATCAGATCTCCTGCATATCAAATATTCACATTATGATTTATAACAGTAACAAAATTACAGTTACGAAGTAGCAATGAAAGTGATTTTATGGTTGAGGTCAGCACGGCATGAGGAACTGCAGTAAAGAAGCATTGGGGAGGCTGGAAGCCGCCGCTCTCGGAGGGAGAGCCAGAAGTGAAGAGGAATTGGAGGTGGGGGTTCCCAAGATGTCAGACCTGGACACTGCAGTGAGTTTATGTAAGGCTCACCCTTTAGTAGAAATCAAGCAGGTACTGTACCACTGAGCTTTATCCTGGCTTCAGAACTTTAAGGAAGGCAAATGCCAGGTCCATCGCGTCCACTCGGCTGCCAAGAAGTAGACGGCAGGTGGCGCCAGAACCTTGGTATACTTGTGCTGCCCGGGACTGGAGACCCGAGAAGGAGGGAATCTCTGAGGGGCTAGGGAGCTGGAGGATTGGTAGCCTGAATGGGGGGGGGGGGGCTCAGATAAGAAATTCATGTAGGCTTGTTTTCCTCCAGCTCCCCAGCCCCCACTGCCCAGGCATTGGGTCTTGACAGCCTACTGGCTAATGGCAGGGAGTGAGCCCAGCATTTCTGAGCCAATGAGCCTGGTCATCTCTGTCTCTTCTGAGCCTTGTTCTATCAGGTCCAATGGTTTCGGAGGCTCTGGCCTCATCTGTGAGCTGCCCTTTTCCCGTGAATTTGTTTGGGTTGTTTTGTTGTGCTACTGGGGATCACCTCAGGACCTTGGGCCTGATAAGCATGTTCCCTGTGGATGATCGACCTTCATGTGCATCTCTGTTTTCTATTTGTTGTTATCCTTTGTTTTCCTGAGACAAGGTCTCACCATGTAGCTCAAGCTGTTCTCAATTTGATATATACACTTGGCTTACCCCAGACTCCCGGTAATCATGTGACCATTACACCTGGCATGATTCTACTCTATGACAGGTCTTCTTCTTGAAGGGGTACTTTCTTTGTTTCAAGACACTTCCTAAAGATAGATTTTTCTTTCTTTTTTCCTTCCTTCTCCCCTCCCCCACCTGTCCTCAACTTTGGGAAGCTAGGATTAAGGGGTGAGGGTCACACCCTAGTTCCTGGACGAATTTAAAATGTAGGTGCTGCTTGGGAGAATAAGACCAGGAAGCTCTTTGGTTCTGAGAAGGAAGCAGTGCCTGTCCAGACACTAAAGAAGACTGGCATAGTCACTTAGGCTCCTTAGCATCCCAAGCTGGCTCAGGCCTAGACTGCCCCCAGCCCTGATCGATGCCAACAGCCTAGTTGTTAGCTCCCTTCTAGTATTGTCCCTGAGACGCCCCTAATTTCTCCACTCCCTTGGCAAACCCGCCCGCCTGTCTCCAGCCTTCATTCCTGGAGCTTGTTCCTTGGGCCTCCCCCTTCCCTGAGGCGTGTTTAAGGGCTGGGCGGAGCTGGCCGCCTGAATCCCCTGTGGCTCCTTTGGTTCCTGGTTCTATATATATCCCTGTCCTTCTCTGCACAGGGTTTGATATGGCTTTATGGGCATTTCCATCCGCTTTACAGACACAGCTACCACAGAGGCCCGTTTCACCCGAGAAACCTCAGCGGAGCCGAGCCTGTAGAGAACTCAGTCTGGTCCCTGAATCAAAGCTCTCTTCTCTTCCTGCCCTCCGCCTCCATCTGCTGGCTCCTTAACCCCAAGTGAACAACAGAGGGACTGCTCGGGCTCCTTGGCAGAGTGATTGGAGCCCCAGAGACTTGCAGAAAATTCCTCAGTGTCCATTCTCAGCCAAGTTAGCTGGGGGAAGGTCTGACCCTGATTTTTGGCTTAGGCTCTGTGGTAAGAGGGCATTTTAGGGAAAGAACAGATTCCAACAGCATTGGCAGGTTCATCAGAGGCCTGTGATGAGAAAGCATAGCGTTTGACGCCGAAGCTGAGGGACTCTTTGTGATGTATGAGGAGATGCAGGAGTGGACAAAGTTTTTATGGGTTCAAAGTGGTGAAGAGACCAGGTTACAGGCATGGTGATCTACATCTGTGATTCCAGCACCTGGGAGGCTGAAGCAAGTGGATCACCAGCCTAAATTTATATAATGAGTTCTAGGTCAACCTGGGCTACAAGGAGAGACAGCGTCTCAGGGAAAAGACAGCAAACCAAACAAGTAAAAAAAGCAAACAAAAAGACATTTAAGCAGATGCCACTCCTAGGAAACTTCATTTGGCTTATTCTTGAGTTGGATCAATCAGTGGAATCTAGTTTTTTTTATATAATTCTTTTTTAAAAAAGTTTTTTTAATGTATTACTTATATAGTATACAGAAGAGGCACCAGATCTCATTATAGATGGTTGGGAGCCACCATGTGGTTGCTGGGAATTGAACTCAGAACCTCTGGAAGAACAGTCAGTGCTCTTAACCTCTGAGCCATCTCTCCAGCCCCCTGAAATCTAGTTTTGAAAGGGAAAGTTTGTACAGAGTAAAGGAGAAAAGTTTAAATTTGTATTAGGAAGAAACAGGAACTGCTACCCTATCCCCATTTTTCAGATGCTTAACATCCCAGATCACAGTAGCTACTATTTTGTGTACCTGTTTTATGCCAGGCACTCAACTGTGGTTCTAATCACTAGCTGTCACATTTTTATGAATTGATATCTTCTATAGTCCAGGGAGTAAAGCTGAGGTCCAGACTTGGTTTCGTCTTTGTGCAGTTCCTTCTTACTGTACCCCTGGGCCAGCCAAGAAGGCAGCTCATTGCTGGTGCCTGGAGGCCTTCATCCCTGCCCTTCAGACATGCATCCATCCTGACTTTTGCCGTCCTGAGCAGCCTGCGTCGGTATTTTCCTTTCCCTGCAGTGCTTGTTTACTGTTCTTTCGTGGGATTTCAGATTTCCATGATGGTGGAAGGCTTGTAAACTAAAAGGGTGTCGAAGGGTTACAGTGGTAGGAGCCAGTGCTGGGCCAGGTTGAGCCAGCAGCACAGACATCTTTTATAATGGTGTATAGGGCTGGGAGGCTCATAAAGGCAATGCAGGCAGATAGGGGGATAAATCATGTAAGCAGTGGGCAGGGTGGCGAAGTAGAGGTTAGGAATTAACTTTGTGTTGGACGGAGCCCAGGCTGTGGGATGGGAAGAAAAGCTGCTTCTCCCTCCCCTCCCCTCCCGTCCCCTCCCCTCCCC
>PVIH01009943.1:0-18973 GCA_004025045.1 Sigmodon hispidus | reverse complement strand
CTCCTTGAGTCTTGCACATTTGAATAGACCAGGCTGTTTCCTCTTGCTGCACTGTATTCAAGGGTGCCTACCTGGCTCCTTCCTATCTGCCCTTGTGTATTATGGCCGTCCTATAGAAAGTGGACGTAAATCCCCTGGCATCATTAGGAAAATGGAAAATGCCCTTCCAGCCATTCTCCTACCTGCTGGTATAAGCTGAAGCTTAACTTGGCTTTTTTGAGAGCTGGGGAAAATTCAGATCTCTTCATTCAGGAGTATTTGATGGTAGAATGCTTTCCCCGAGTCTCTGTGTGTCATACAAAGCTTAGTAGGATTTGAGAGAAATACAGAGAGGCCATGTGCCTTATCCTTGTGGGTTTGTGTCTCTAAAGAAGTGAAGTTTAGGGAGCCGGGGAGATGGCTCAGAGGTTAAGAGCACTGGCTGCTCTTCCTGAGGACCTGAGTTCAATTCCCAGCAACCACATGCTGGCTCACAACCACCCATGATGACATCTGGTGCTCCCTTCTGGTGTGCAGACATATATGCAAGCAGAACACTGTATACATAATAAATAAATAAATCTTAAAAAAAAAAAAAGAGGAGTTTAAAAGTCCTGGATCATTCTCTCTCTCTCTCTCTCTCTCTCTCTCTCTCTCTCTCTCTCTCTCTCTCTCTCTCTGTGTGTGTGTGTGTGTGTGTGTGTGTGTGTGGTGGTCGTGGTGAGTGCTGAGCCCCATTGGCGTCCTCCTCACTCTGTGTAATGCTTTACACATGGTGACTGATGAATGTGTACTTGTGACTATCTGTTCCAGCCCTTGGCTTGCAGGATCGGCCAGCCCCAAGCTCTCTTCTGCTGCCCCCATAAACTGTAATCACCATAGCTTTCAAGTGGATGGCTCGGCCCAGCCCCGAAGAAGGACTGGCTGCATTTCTCCCCCAGATCTGTCTTCCCTTCTAGTTAGCCTGATGGAAGGCTGGTTGCATGTGGACTTTGCCTTTGCACTTTTTAGTTCCCGTGGTGGGAAAACATTAAGTTGAGGTTTGGGGTTTTTCCTCCCCATACTCCACCTCCATTTCTCTTCTTTTTAAATATGGTGGGATGCTTTTGGAAAAGTTGTCTCCAGCCTGTTGGAGCCCTGCTCACAAACCCCAGCCTTCTCCTAAAAGATTGGGTCTTTTCAAGTGGTTTGCATCGAACACGTCCAAGGCCCCTGATGCCTGTGACAGTCTCTGTTAATTATAGAGGCTCTTTCCCTCTCTCACATTAGTCAAAGGAGTTTTGTGTGTTTAGCAGCGTTTTCCCTTGGCCTGAATAAGACTCTATTCAGGCTCTTTCCTGGGGCTGGTGAGTCGGCAGCACTCACAGGTACCCGGTAGCAATGTTTCCTTATTTGCTTCTCTAGGAGCTTCAAAGAGTGCAGCGCAGGGTGCTTCCTAGGAAGCCTGACTTTAGTCGCTTTTGAATTTCAGACAGTCCGAAGGCAGCCAGAAACTCCTGCAATGCCTGGGTCTCAGATAGGAAGTAAGTTGACGCCTGCACGTGGATGCACCCATTGGGTCTGTGAGTCTCTCCTTCCCCCCTCTGTCTCTCTCTTTGAGACAGGGCCTCACTCTGGCTAGGTTAGAGCCCATGACATAAATAAGGCTGGCCTTGATCCCTCAGAGATTCACCTGCCTCTGCCTCCCTGGTTTGGGATTAAAGTTGTGGGTCTGTGTTTTGTTACTCTGCCTTGGTCATTCAGCTCTCATATAAGAGTCTCCTTGGTGGGGCCCATCTGCTTATTTCCCAGGACTGTCTTTCTCATCTGTTCCTCATACTGTATGTGTCTTATTGTCCTATACAGTACTTATACTACATCGTTAATGTTAATGTTAAATACCCTTTGCTCAGAACCCCCTAGGAATAATATTTTGCTTGCTCAGACTAAGACTTTTTTTTTTAATTTAAGACATTTTAAAATTCATTTTACATACTAATCACAGATCCTCCTTTCCCTCCTCCCACTCCCCCCTCAGCTTCTCCCCGACCCCCCATCCCTGCCTCTGAAAGATAAGACCTCCCATGGGGAGTCAGCAAAGCCTGCTACATTCAGTTGAGGCAGGTCCAAGCCCCTCCCCCCACACACATCAAGGCTGTGTAAGGCTCCCACCATAAGTAATGGGCTTCAAAAAGCCAGCTCATGCATCAGGGGTAGATCCTGATCCCACTGTCAGGGGCCCCTTAAGTAGATTAAGCTACATAACTCTCTCCCATATGCAGAGGGCCTTGTCCAGTCCCATGCAGACTCCACAGCTGTCCATCTAATGGTCCCACCTGCTGGATTTGGTTGTCTCTGTAGATTTCTCCATCATGATCTTGCTCATATAATCCCTCTTCCCTCTCTTTGGCTGGACTCCCAGAGCTTGGCCTGGTGCTTAGCTGTGGATCTCTGTACCTGCTTCCATCAGTTACTGGGATGAAGGTTCTATGATGACAATTAGAATGTGAAAGAGATGTCTTGATAGAGATCATGGGGTTAGGGAGGAACCTGGTGCCAGGGAAGTTCCCAGGAATCCACAAGGATGGCCCCAGCTTAGATTACTAGCGATAGTGGAGAGGGTGCCTGAGCTGGCTATCCCAGTTATTAGACTAAGATATTCTAAATAGGAATCAGTTCTAATGTCACATGATTTGCTTAGAAACATCTCAGAGAGAGCCAGGAAAGCACAGATCACTGAAAACAAATAGTATTTAACTATAAATCTTACATGGGCTTGTAGTTTTCAAAACTGTTGAAGCTGAATGGCCTGAATTTACTCTGGGAAATATCAGGAGGGTCATAGATGGAACTATGTGGGTAGAATCAGGAAAGCCCTTGTACACAAATGGATTGCCACATGTTCTGCTGGATGATAATCATTTGTCCTATAGTGGGCATTTTTGTTCATTTCACAGATTAACTAATGTGTGCACAGCCCTAGATTTCTTGTGAAGAATGTTGATTTTATATGATGCTTGTTTCCAGTCTCTGCCTCACTATTCTTCTTAGAATCTCCTGACTAGAGTTATTGATTTTGGGTGGATGTACTCACTCATAAGTGGATATTAGATGTAAAGCAAAGGATAACCAGGCTATAATCCAGAGCCCCAGAGAAGCCAGGTAACAAAGAGGACCTTAAGAGAGACACATAGACAGCTCTGGGAAGGGGAAATAGAGGGATCTCCTGGGTCAACTAGGGGTGGGGAGTGGGTGGGAACATGAGGGATTGTATTGACCAAGTTGGAGGCAGGACAGAGGGCAAGAGTAATGAAGGAGATGTCTTAATAGAGGGGGTCATTTGGGAGTTAGGGAGAAACGTGGTACCAGGGAAACTCCCAAGTATCCACAAGAATGACCCCCAGTTAAGACTCCTAGCAATAGTTGAAAGGGTACTTGAGGGGGCTGGAGAGATGGCTCAGCGGTTGGGAGCACCGTCTGCTCTTCCAGAGGACCCAGGTTCGATTCCCAGCACCCACATGGCAGCTAACAACTGTCTGTAGTTCCAGTTCCAGGCAAATAAATAAATGAATAAAGTTTTTAAAAAAAAAAGAAAGGGTACTTGAGCTGGCCTTCTCCTGTAACCAGATTGGTGAGCACCCTAACTGTCATCATGGAGCTTACACTCAGTAACTGATGGAAGCAGATGCAGAGATTCACAGCCAAGCACTAGGCCAAGTTCTCGGAGTCCAGTTGAAGAGAGGGAGAGGGGAGTATATGAGCCAGGGGAGCTCAAGATCATCATGATGGGGAAACCCATAAAGATGACAGCTGACCTAAGCTAATGAGAGCTCACAGACTCTGAACCAACAGCTAGGGAACCTGCATGGGATGGACCTAGGCCTTTTGCATGTAGGTGATATGTAGCTTGGTCTGTTGGCGGGATCCCTAGCAGTGGGATCAGGACCTGTCCAGGGTATATGAGCTGGCTTTTTGGAACTTATTCCCCATGCAGGGATGCCTTGCCCAGTCTTGATGCAGGAGCTTGGTCCTGCCTCATCTTCACATGCCATGCTTTGTTGAGTCCCCTGGGAGGCCTTACCTTTTTTGATGAGGAGTAGTGGATGAGGAGGTAGATGAGGGGAGGCAAGGAAAACTGTGGTTAGTGTGTAAAATAAATGAAAAAAATAATTAAAAGGGAAAAAAAAAGCTTCTCTTCCTCTGTCACCAGTGTGCATGTGTGTGTGTGTGTGTGTGTGTGTGTGTGTGTGTGTGTGTGTGATTAAATGGATGGCATTTGTAATTATGGGACTCTTACTTTTTTCTACAAGTATGGAATACTTTACAAGCAATATCCATTCTGGCTATAGTCTAATGGGCTTGACCAGAAGCTGTAGACTTACACAGGGAAGGCAAGTTAGCTTTACTTCTCTATATTTTTGTAGTAGAGAGACTACTGAGGTGAACTATTTGTCCAGAGAAAGAAGAGTGTGAGGAAAAGATTCTTCTGTGAGTGGCTGAACTTGAAGCCTTAGCGCATTTCTGGAACCATCAAGGACAATGCCATGGCAAGAGGGTTACAGAGATTGCTGAGGGTTATCGTTTTGATATTGGTCCTTGGATCAGTATCCAAGGGAGACATTCTTCCACCTGCAGATTAATTCCCCACTCAGCCCTATCCCCCATTCATCTGTCCCTCCCCAATTTGTTTTGAGTCTATGCTTAGCACATATTTGTTGTAGTGAATGCAAAAACATCTTCCTGCCTTGTGACCACAGAGATTGCAATGCTGGGAATCCTTCCAGAATTGCTGACATGGCTCTGCTGTACATCGTTTGTGTTTTATGACACACGTTCAACAATATAAACTGTAATATATTAAGGTAAAACATTGAATGAGCAAAGTGGAGTCAAAAGACACTAATGGTTTCTATTAGCTTAATACCAAGAAGGTAAAGGACTTTGATTTAGTCACCACCTGCTTCACATGCATAAATAGTAGCTGCCTGTCTACTCCAGATATGCTGTGTGAGCAATATATTGGATACAGGCACAGGAACATCATGAAAAACTGGCCATCTAATTTGGGGGAAGAATTTTCTATGTCCTTTTTATTTTCAGCATTCTCTGGCTTTTAGTGGGTATGTTAGTCTGCTTTCCATTGCCAAGACAGAAAGACTTGAGATGATGATCTTATAACAGAACAAGAATATTTTTGGTTTATAGTGTCCAAGGCTTCAGTCATAGACATGGGCTGGGTTCTTGGGCTGTTGATGAGTTTGAAACCATGGTGAGGCACAGGTACTGAAGAAAAGATGCTCATTTTCTGATGTCTGTGAGGCAGAGAGAAGTGCCTGGTGACATGATATGGCCTCTAAAAGCATGCTGCCTAGGCCCCATTCCCCTTAACGAGGTCCCACTGCCTAAGGTTTTTGTCACTTACCTATAGCACCATCAAGTTAAGAGTCCTTTTATAAGATAGGAACCTCATAAACCAATTACTTCTCCACAGCCTACTTCTGATCATTGGTTGGGAACCAAACCTTTTTGTTTGTTTTGAGGCAGGGTTTCTTTGTGTAGCCTTAGCTGTTCTGGAACTAGCTCTGTAGACCAGGCTGGCCTTGAACTCACAGAGATCTGCCTGTCTCTGCCTCCCAAATGCTGGGATTTTTTAAAAGCATTCGCCCCCCCCCAAAACTTTTAACTCATGAGACTTTGGGATATTTCATATTCAAACATATTAGTGGGGCTGGGGGAGATGTGTGTGATGACACACGGAAAGGAATCTAGACTATACAGTGCATATCGTGAACATAAAGGAGAACATAGACAAGGGAAAAGGGAGAGATTTGGGACAGAACTAGTTTTCCCAGCATCTCTGATGTTTGTTCCTGTAAAACCTTTCAGGGAAGCAGGATCTCATCATGAGGCCTTTCTCCTTCCTCATGTCTGGCCCAAGTCTGGATTGGGGGTGGGCCTGTGTTTCATCCAGCTGTTACCTTACTGCAAGGGACGGATCCTTTAAACAGTTAGGGACAAGGTAAACTTCTCCTTTCTAACTCAGGGCTTTCACCCAAGGGAGATTTTAGTTTGCCCCCAAGTTTGGAATATGAAGATAAACAATTAGCTGGCACAGAATTAATAAAATGATGGATATCTGTGTGACCTTTATGGTTAGCTCTCACTCATGTTGCCTTCTTTTGATTCTAGTCTTTGTGAATTGGGGCAATATTTTTTATTAATTTTCCCATTTTGTAGATGAGGAAACTTGGGGGTGATTGAGTTCCCAGGTTACAGATCCAGTAAGTAGCACAGCCAAAACTCAAACCAGGCCAGCTCACATTGCTCTGCTAGGCTACTTAGATTGGTCACCTGGTCTACCTTAGGACTCTTGGTTTGATCAAGGGCCAGGGTTCAAAAGGATAAGCTGCTCTGTGTTCTCCACATTCTGATTTAATATATTCTGCACCTTATTCTTCTTAGCATTTGCCTTTGGGATATTTCATTTTTCTTCTCTGTTTCTACTTCTCTGACACCCACCCCCACTTTCTGAGGCTGCCTTATTTGCTTTCCTAGAAATTCCACTGTAAGTCTTTGGGAACTTTGACTTACCAAGAGTGAGTATATTTCAGAAAGTGTTTAAAATGTATTCTGCCCCTCTCGTTCATCTCCTACCCCCCAAAGTGGGGCCTCACTCCATCCTGCCATCATGCTGGCCAAGCACGTGGGGCAGCTGTGGTCAATCCCATTTATAAAGCTGGTAAATATGGGACCGGTTTCTGTCCCCTCCAAAGGTCAATATTTGTGCAGAGTTTAATTTTAACTTAACAAGCAGTTGTTTTCTGCAGCTGCCCTGCTGTGTTGTGTTGTATGTGTGCTTCCCTTCCCTTGCCCTGACTGTACACGTTTGTGCATGCACAACCCCCATGTGTGCCTAGATTCATGCTACAGATTTATTTCTGGTCTTCAGAGCTTCTGCCCCTTGACTAGTGAAGCTTCTGTCTCCCAGAGGACATTAGGCTGAATGGAGCTAGGTAAAGGACCATGAACCTAGGCCTTTTCCATGGGCAAGAAGACAGAAAATACTGTCTGGTCTTCTATGACCCCGATGTCATCACCAACCATATCTTTCCTTGCTGGGGAGTTTCTAGAATGTGGGATTTGAGAAAACTGGTGTCTCTTTTTCAAATGCTGCACCACCATTTTGCTTTCTAAGGAGTATTAACCCTTGCTTAGGAAACCTGAATTTTAATTTTGGTAAGTGCTTCTTAAGTAAGATAAGAGGACTGGGAAGCTAATCTGCCTTATAGTTTTTACTATTTCATGATTTTATGATAGGGTAATAACAGCACATTCCTATTTCAGCTCTAGATTTAAAATAAATGATCTCTTCTCTCCTTGCTTGCTCTTAACTAAGTAAGGGGTATAGCTTCTGCCCCTTACAGGGATTTGTGAGGACAGAAGAGATTCTGTTTAAGGAAACTTGAAGATATTTAAATGAAGAGAAGTCCTTTATATTAAACTCACCTTAACTACCCGTGTGCTCTCCCACCGAGCTATGTAGGTTTTTTCTGCTTGTTGGTTTGTCCCTGGATGATTTATTCTGACAGGCAGTTAGCCCTACTACCCAAAGCCTCAAGCTCCGAGACAGAGGAGGAGCCCTGTGATGGCCAGTGGTGCATAGGCTCAGCTCTTTGGCCACTTCATTGTACTACTGTGTCTAGTCATATACTGGATACGACCCCAATCTCAAGCCTTCTCATTTCCTCTTACTGCTATTGAGAATTCTTTTTTTTTTTTTTAATTTTTTTTTTGATTTATTTATTTATTATGCATACAGTTTTACAGAAGAGGGCGCCAGACCTCATCATAGATGGTTGTGAGCCACCATGTGGTTTTGCTGGGAATTGAACTCAGGTCCTCTGGAAGAACAGACAGTGCTCTTAACCTCTGAGCCATCTCTCCAGCCCCTATTGAGAATTCTTTCTTCAGATACGTGCATGGCTCAGTTTCTTTTCTAAGTTACATTTCTGGTTATTCATTCTGTGTGCATGGTGTGTGTGGTGGGGGTTGTCTCAGGACCTGTGTGGAGATGAGGGGACAGGGAGTCACTTCCCTTCTTCTTGCAGATCTTGCTGATTGAACTCAGGCATCCAGGCCCGAGAGGTGCCAGGTACCCTTAACTGATGACCATCTTGCCAATGCTGCTTTTTCTTTCTTTAGGTCTTTTCTCAAGTGCTACCTTATAATTGAGGATATCCCAGCCACCTTCTCTACAGTTTCAGCCTCACCTCCATCCCAACTTAACTAGCATTATTTGTTTGAGAGATTGTAGCCATTATTGACCGTGACCTTGCAATTCTCCTGTCTTAGCCTCGGGACTGCTTCATTGACCTGCAACACTACCTGCTTTCCTCACTATCTCTTAGTTTTTTTTTTTTTTAGTTGTTGGGTTTGTTTGTTTGTTTGTTAGCCTTTGCCAGGGCCCATACTCCACAGCTGCTGCTTTTCTTCTCTAGTGGGCTGAGATTCTCAGCAAGAGCAGGCATTTAGGTCTGTGTGTTCATGCTGTTCCCAGTGCCCCTAGAGCAATGCCTGGCTCACAAACTCTCCGGGTATTTGCTGAATACACTTTCCATGTGGGAGGAAGGGAGGGAAAGAAGAAGCACATCCCCAACTCATGGTTCTTCCTAGGGGTACACACCCCACAAAGATGGTGGTCAGAATGACTTGGAAGGTTTCTAAGCTACTCATACTTTCATCAGAATAACTCTGATATGTTCCTTCTCCCAGGATAACTAATGGTCATTGCAAAATAAATCACAGTAACTGTTGGAAATCTGTGCTGTGCCTCATGTACATCAGGTAGAAAGAGAAGTTGAGAACTTGTGTCTTAGGAGTCTGCTGAGGTTCCCCCCCCAGCCCCAACCTGTGACTATTGGGAAGTCTTCCTACTAGGGAGAGATCTTGGGTGTTTTCTCCCCTTTCCCCTTTTTCCCTGCCTCATCCATACCTCAGGCTGTGACTTCCTGTCTCTCCTCTTTCCTTTCGAGGCATCCAGACACACAGAGGTTACCTATATCATGACTGATTGTAGTCAGGACACATACAGCCCTTGATGGCTGCAAGTGCTTCTTGTGACATCATCTGTGTGGCAGGAGGCTGTGGCTCTGGGTCCTGAAGGGAGGGGGCTGTCTTTCTCTTCTTGATCATTCACTTGGTGCCCGTCTGACTTATAAACTTTAATGGCCAGTTTTAAAGGTTACTGCCATGGGGCACCTTTGTTGCCAGTTTTAGTTTTTTAATTTGGAAACTTTTTCCTCGTTGTGGTCTTGGGAGGAAAGATTTGGGGCTGGGAATGGGTATTTGTGGGTGATGATGAGGCAGTGCAGCAATATTCTGGTTCTTGCTTCAGAATAACTAGAATCTGTGGCATATAAACCCATGGCTAAATTGAACCCCAAATGAGAAGATGACTGGCATCCGGGTGTGTAGTCTTGAGTGGTCTAAGTCAAAGGTCCAGGGTAGAGACTGGAAAGAATAGTGACCATATTTTGGGAAGGAAGGGGCCATCTGTTCTACCTCTCTCTTCATCTCTAGTCCCTGTCCTTTGTTCTGAAGACGGACATCATTGACACTGCCAAATTTAATTGGGATGGATGGGACCAATCTCCACCATGAATTCCATTGGTGGCTTTCCAGTGCAACTCAGACACAAATCTAACACACAAAACCTTAGCAAGTCTTTGGGCTAGCTTTTGCATTATATATATACATATATATATATATATAATGCACACACACATATATAATGCATATATGTATTCCTTTTCAGCTTTCATGATAACTTCACATAACCTCATATGCCAAAAAAATAGTCATTGACCGTTTTGGTATTGGACATTATTTCTGAGGAAAGTATACTATTATAGAATAATACTCAAATAATAGCCTCTTGAAGTCAGAAGGATCAGTCACAACATTCTCAGAAAACATACTCTCAGGTTCTCTATCTGAAACTTGGAAGTTGAGTATTTAAATGTATTCTGTAGGTGCTAGAGAAGCATTTGAAAAGTCTAGTTCTGAGCATGCCTCTTCTCTGGTTACTCTTCTTGTTCTGGACAATTGGAGTATAATACAAGTGAATGGTGAGTGAAGAGATGCTAACAGACCTGGGAAGAGGCAGGCAGCTCTGTGAATGCTCAGACACTTAGTCAACCCCTCATCTGCCCTCTCCAGTGTGGTAAGGGGCTGAGCTCAGGATTTACTTTAGATGAATGTAGAGAATTCAAGATAGCCGCTGGCCCATAGAGTGTGAGGCAGTTCGGCTCTTCAACACATGCAGTACAAGGGCAGCACACTGATTCCTTCTGCAAGGCATTTATAAGCTGGTCTTGGGTTCAGGTCTCACTCCTGGCTGTTCTCAGCTAGACAAAGCTGGGTTTGCTTCTTGTTCCTTGTGTTGCAGGGTGGAGGAGGAGGTGTGGAGTTGGCTCAGGGTTGGGCCACAATTAGTGACCTGAAGCTGGGCTGGGCACCAGAGACTATAAATAGCAGCCATGGAGCAGTCGCTGAGCAGACTGGAAGCCCAGCCAGTCTAGCCGCGTTTCAAGTGGTCTGGGTGGGATTTTCCCCCTCTGTTAACCATTTGTACATCTGGTTTTCTTAGCCTTGGTGGGAGCAAGAGAAGAGGGTGGAGTGGTGAGCAGAGCCAGCTCATATGTGGAGTGACTTCTATTAGCTGTGCCATATGTGAGACATGTTGCCTCCAGAGCCCTTAGGACTAGTGAGGCATCTGGACATGAGGATAGTGTCCCTAAGGAGATCAGGGCCTAGAGCTGGGCATTGGTGAGGAGTACAGACGTCCTACAGGGCCCCGTGGCTGATTGAGATGTGGCAGGTATCCCTGAAGAGAAGGGTTATTTGGGAGGAGACAGTGCTGCTTACTTCTCATTATTCTATAAGTCACCCTCTCTCCTAGCCAAAGGCACCTCTTACCCCTACCTTACATTGCATGCTTCCTTTCAGCTTTTCCGAGCATCTGCCCTGGAGTTGAAGCCAAAATCCTTTGGTTTGTACCCTAGTTCTTTTATTTTTTCCTTTCTTATTTGTCACTTGGCTATATTAAACAAGATCCCTGGCCTTGGTTTGATTCATCTGTCAAACAAACACTTTGATAGCATACATCTTAAATGCTTTCGGCTAACTCGTGCTTGTCTTTTCTGTTTGGGAAGCTCATCTGCCTTTTCCCACATTTCACAGCAATTCTATAGCTTATCATACTTTCCCACGTG
This sequence comes from Sigmodon hispidus, assembly GCA_004025045.1. NCBI lineage: Eukaryota > Metazoa > Chordata > Mammalia > Rodentia > Cricetidae > Sigmodon > Sigmodon hispidus. The sequence continues at coordinate 7,742 of PVIH01009943.1, read as the reverse complement.
GATATTTTATTCTTTTTTTCAGTATTTTCTTAAGCTTTTCACATACTTAAAAAAAAAAATCTCTCAAGCAGATTGCAATGCACTCCACATGTGTTCTTTATCTCAGTCAGTGTCAGTGTCAGGAATCACCAAGGTCCCCTAGAACCTGCCGAAAGGCATGCAGGCAAACTTTATTGAAAGAGAAAATTGGAAGAAGTGAGTATGCGTTCTGAAAACTTCAGTTTGAGGAGTCATTGGTCATGGCCAGCGAGGAATGGTCAATGAGAAAGCAGCCTGGAGATTTTGCTTGTTGCACACACGTGAGGTGGGAGATTCAGTTTCATGACTTTGCTGATTCTGTTTTTTTCTTTCCTCGTCTCCTCTTGAAGGTACGACCACTGTTAGAGCAGTCATAACCACTTTATTTTTATTTTTTTAAACTTTTATTTATGTATTTTTATTTATTTGCCTTGGTATTTGCCTGGAACTGGAAGCTGGAACTACAGACAGTTGTTAGCTGCCATGTGAATGCTGGAATTGAACTCAGGACCTCTGGAAGAGCAGTCAGTGCTCTTAACCTCTGAGCCATCTCTCCAGCCCCCATAACCACTTTAAAAACGCTGGGCATGGGACTGTCTTTTTGCATAATGGGCAAAGGACTTCCTCTTATTCCCAGCATAGGCTGTTTACATCGAAGTTCAATTCTTCCAACTTCATTGGTCCAACCATGTGTGTTTTGTTCCGAGGACAGTAACACTTGTTGATGTCTGGGAAAATGTGTAAGACACTGTTTTCTCAGTGGAAAGGGAGCAGTGTCTCTTTTACTTCCCCCTCCTGTCACAGGGCTTTGATCTCTCCTCTGGTGTCATGCTTTCTCTTGCTTTGAGCTTGTTGGGCCAGGCTAAACAATCCCTCCCGTCTGAGCTCTTTACACTCTCCCTGTGCTGGCACAAGGTTAGCATGTCTAGTTGACGACATCACTTAACACATCTGCCCAGCTTCAGCACCTGAGCTCTCCTTCTCACCCCCTTTTCCTCCAGCCCACATCAGTTACAGCACTCTAATGTTGTATTTTCTCGTGTGTGTGTGTGTGTGTGTGTGTGTGTGTGTGTGTGTGTGTGTGTGTGTTGCATGTATGTGCATTCATATTTGCATGTGGGGGCAACACATGCACGTGTGCACATGCAAGTATGTGTGCAGCCTGAGGTTGATGTTGGAAATTGTTCTTCATTGTTTTTCACCTTAGTAACTAAGGCAGAGGTCTCTCAGTCAACCCAGCGCTCACCACTATGGCTAGTCTCACTAAGGAGCTTGTTCTCTGGATCCCTTGTCTCTGCCTTTGGAAGCTGGGATTACAGGCAGGCCTCCATGCCCATCTGACATTGATGTTGGTTATGTTGGGAATCTGAGCTCTGGTCCTCACTGTAGCATTGTAACTACTCAGTCATCTCACCAGCCTCACTTATGTTACCTCTGCTGGAACTCCCTCAAACGTATCTCTGCAGCTTCAGGGCCAGCGTTCGACACTGGGGACAGGATCTAGGGGCAACAAAGGGGCAAGGATTTGCTCTGTTTTATCTCAACTTGACACAAGCTAGAGTCATTTTGGAAGATGGAACCTCAATTGAGAAAATGGTCCTACCACATTGGCTTGTGTGCAAGCTTGTGATGCATTTTCTTGATTGATAATTGATGTTGGAAGGCCCAGCACACTCTGGGTGCTGCCACCCTGGGCTGGTTGTTCTGGGTGCTATAAGAAAACAAGTTGAGCATATCCTTGGGGAGCAGCACTTCCCCTCAGCCTCTGCTTCATCCTGCCTTCAGATTCCTGCCTTGAGTTCTTGACCTGATTCCCCTTAGTGATGGAGAGTGACCTGAGAGCGTAAGATGAAATCAACCTTTTCCTCTCCAAGTTGCTTTTGGTCATGGTTTTTATCACAGCTATAAAAACACTAACTAAGACAGTCTGCTTAGAAACAAGGGAAAGAGAGATTATGTTTCTCTATTCAAGGTATGATATCTCCCTGGGACTTGAAGCATCTTAGCTGTGTTGGAATTTCTTTTCCTTCAGTTCATTTATGTAATAAACACTTGTGAGCATATAATATATATGCTTGTATCTTTTTTTGAGGCAAGGTTTCCTGGCTGTCCAGGAAGTCATTTTTGTAGACCAGGCTGGCCTCAAACTTACAGAGATCTACCTGCCTCTGCCTCCAAAGTGCTGGGATCAAAGGTGTGCACCACCACCTCCTGGCTTATGCTAGTATCTTATTGGGCACCAAGTATATAATTTTACTTTATGGAAACTAGCAGACATTTAAGTATTTATTATTATGTTGGAAGATGAAGGTTCGTGCTGGGCAGGATAGTAATCCTAGCACTTGGAAAGTTGAGACAAGAAAATGGTGAGTTCCAAGTCATCCTATCTGCATAAGGAGACTCAGAAAACAAAGAGGGGAGAATAGGAGATGATGATGATGCTGGACAAGAATAGATTAAATTAGAAATGTGCCTCATGGAGCTTATAACCCTGTAGAAGAGTCAGACAAATAAACAGTATAGTTTAACATAGATTGAATGAGCCAGGCCTAGTGATGTGGGCTTTGTCATCTTTGCTGCTCAGGGATCTCAGATGGAAAGAACAAGTACTATGCTATAGACTAGAGTAAGGAAGAGTAAAGAATGAAGAGGGTTTGATGCTGACTTTGTGAGGGAGGCAGGGCTGTGGGCAGTAGGAGGGGATGTAAGGAGACTTTGAGGAAGTGAAATCTGAGCTAGACTCTTAAGAATGAGAATCTCCTCAATTAAGAGAAAAAGCAATATTAGCTACAGTATTCATTCTCATTTCAGGAAATGCTTTTGAAGGAGGGGCTTCATATTACGTGGGAACACACATTCCATCTCTGCCAAGACTTCTGAGCACCTACTGTGGGCCAGCCAGGGTTCTGGAGGCAGTGACAGGGTGGTGACCAATGCAAAGGTCCTTGCTGTCTGTCACTGGGCTGGATGTCAGAATGTGGCATCTCCTCCACCTCCCACTGCTGTTATCTACTGTGCTCAGAACAGTACTAAGTTATTTAACAACAAAGACTAGCTTTGGTTTGTTTGATTGATTGACTGAGCATCATCGTTTCCTTACTGGGTACCATCTAAGTCTGTCTAGGTATTTCTTCTTTGCCAACTCTTTGACAGGTCAGTAACTGAGACCAGATTCTGCACAACCTTAGACAACAGTGATGATTGGCACTTTTGATGAACTCCCCATGGTTTTTTGGAAGATAATGCAAAGGCATATATTTTCCTGTTATTTTTATTTTATAGTGTACCTTCTAATTCTTTGAAAATCGTTAATCTATATAAGAAACAAATGGTAAACATTAAAGTAGAAAATGTGATTAGTCAGAGTATCTCCTTCTCAATCAGTGGGATCAGCACTCAGCAGGGATCATGTTAGCTGTGGCGGAGCTTCACCATCCCCTCCAGTCACACACCAGCTCTCGTCTGTCTTCTGCCTTCGCTCGCTCATGTGTGTTTCTCTTTTACCCATGGTCTCGTCATGGCTTTAGGCCATTTTAATTTGGTCAACTTAAGCCTTTCTTCCCAAGTCTGCAATTACCTTTGCCTCAATTCTAAGAGAGGCTGACAGTAGGAATGAACCCAAAATTCCATTTATTTTATACTCACCACATCTGGGTTTCTTTTAGCATCATTTTCTCCCTTGAGAACATTTTCAAGGTTTTCCTAATTTTTTAGTGCTTTTTTTTTTTTTTTTAAAGGGGATGGCATTGGAAGATTGAGCAGAAGTTTCCAGAACTGATGATCTAGTCTTGAGCCTATTTCTGTCTGTTTCCCTTTTTCGGTCACCTTTTCTCTTATGATACCAGTCACTCTCCTGTCTAGTCATCATTTACTGGGTGATGTGTTTCTTGGACCCGAGAGTCTATGCATTGGTTGTCTGTAGAGGAGTCTTGGTAGGTGTTGCACACTCAAAGGGAAAACCCAGGGCAGAGAAGGCAGCAATGCTTGGTGTCTCCTGATCGCTGCTCAGCAGCTCCTCCAGTTGTCTCAATTCCGGACAGCTAGCTAGACTCTTGCAAAAACGCAATACCACTCTCAACCACCAGGGGACGCTCTGTTCCCCTTAACGCTTGGCAGCCCCTGTGCAGAATTTTTCCCTTTCTTTTGGTCCTGGGGCCACCATATTGAGTGCCTTGTGTACTAGTCACACAAACAAGATGCTCCTGGAATGACGCAATGCAGTGGTTGTTAGTTTGTCAAGGCAATGCCAAAAAAGAGCCCAAAATACCAAAATTATAACCAAAAACATGTTTGGATAGTGAGAAAAGCTTCTAAATACTGTCATCATATTATTTATACAGATGGTATAAATTAAAGGAAACAAACTACTCACCTATGTGTGCTATAGAGTTAGGCAGCCCTGGATTTGAAGTCTAACTATATAAACTTGCTGTTGTATTTGGGGTGAGCAGGTTACCTAATCTGTCCAAATGGGGCTTCAAAGTCAGATGCTCTGGGTTCAAAGCCTTTCTCTACTCAGTTACTCCTGTGTGACTTTGAAAAAAGTTAATCTGTATGATTTCAGTTTCTTTTTGTGTAATAAGGCTAATGTTCTTGTCCTAGTTAGGGTTTCTATTGCTGTGAGGAGACACCATGACCACAGCAACTCATAATGGAAAGCATTTCATCGAGGCGGCAGCTTACAGTTCAGAGGGTCCGTTCATTATGGCCACGGTGAAAAGCCAGGCAGCATGCAGACAGCCATGGTGCTAGAGAAGCTGAGTTCTTACACCTTGATTCACAGGCAGCAGGAAGTGGTCTGACAGTGGGTCCGCCTCCACAGTGACACACTTCCTCCAGCAAGGCCACACCCACTCCAACAAAGCTACGCCTTGTAATAGAGTCGCTGTCTTTGGGTGCTATTTTCTTTCAGACCACCGCAGTTCTCTATGAGTTGTGAGAGCTCAACAAGAGGCTAGTTAGAAGTGTTCTTCTTTGTGTCTGCATGGTATAAACATTCAGAAATAATAGCTTTGCGTGTGACACACTGTCCCAAGCTGCCTTCCATGTAGAGCATTAAGAAAAATGATAGCAAAGCTGGAGAGATGGCTCAGCGGTTAAGAGCACCGTCTGCTCTTCCAGAGGACCCCGGTTCGATTCCCAGCACCCACATGGCAGCTCACAACTGTCTGTAGTTCCAGTTCTAGGCAAACACCAAGGCAAACAAACAAATAAATAAATAAATAAATAAGTAAATAAATAAATAAATAAATAAAAAGAGACACCACGTTTTAAAAAAAAAAAAGAAAAGAAAAATGATAGCTTCTGGTTTCACTGTTTTATGCATAGCCTGAATCTGAAATCTGTTTTTGGTATTCTTAGACAGATATATTCCTTATTCATCAAAAACAAACAATGTTCACATTAAAGCAAGAGCGAAACTTCCTTCTATAAGTTAGCAGACATTAAGGTTGTTATGGCTTTGGAAAGAGAGTGGGATTGTATACTCTATACTCTGGTAGGAATGTAAATTGATAGCATGTGTGTAGGAGGTGACAGCATCAGATATGTCCTTTAGTCTAGCAGCAGGTAGGAATGCAATCTGAAGAGTTGTTTTTGTGCAAAGATGTCTGCTTTAGCATTTTCAAAGTAGTGTTGCTGTGGCTGGGGAGATGGCTCAGGCAATAAGGTGCTTTTCATACAAGCATGAGGACCTGAGTTCAAGCCCCCAAACCTCCAGAAAAGCCAGGCGAACCTGTCATCCTGGTGCTGGGGAAGTGGAGATTGGAGGATCCCTTAGGCTTGCTGGCCAGCCAGCCTCACCAAACAGATGAGTCCCAAGTTCAGTAAGAGATTCTACCCAAAGAATAAGGTGAAGAGTGATTGAGAAGACCTACTGTTTGGCCTTTACATGCACATACACATGCGTGTGCACTCACACATACATACACACACACAAGCAGCATTGCTTATAATACAGAAAATTGGAAATAGGGAAAGTAGCCAGGCGTGGTGGCATAACCTATTACTCTAGCAATCATGGGCCAGAGGCAAGAGTATCAGTGCAGGAGACTAGTCTACATAGTGAGTTTGCAGGTCAGCCAAGGCTACATAGCAAGACCCTGTCTCAAAGCAATAATAATAACTATAAAGAGAAAAGAAAATATGAATAAATCATGGGTTATCTATACCCTGGAATACAGTGTACTTTCAGAAGATGACTATGATATACTGTAAAGATGCATAATAATAGACACAATGTAAACAAAGAATCAGGGTACATACCTATAATTCAGCCTTCAGGAAGCTGAGACCGAAGTATCGCTTCAAGTTCAAGGCTAGCCTGAGCTATTTAATAAGATCCTGTCTTCAAAAAGAGGAAGAAACAACAAACATAAAAATGACAAATATATATGTATACATATATATGTAAATATATATATTATCATCCCATTTGGGGATCATTGCATGAGGATTGATTTTGTGGTTTTTGTTATTCATTATCAAGTTTATACATGTACGTCATGCATTTGGGTCATTTCCTCCTGTTACACTCTCTCATCTCCCATCCTACACTCGTTATATCCCTCCCCAGCAAGTGTCCTTCATGTTTTCACATTTGTTTTGTTGTATTGTGTTCTGTTTGTGACCCTTAATCTAACTAGGAGTACTTGCATAAGCATGGGTGGGTGGTACTTTACTGGGGCATGGGTGGCTATAGCACTGAGGAAAGTGACTCTTCCCTGGTACTCAGGACCTGCTAATAAGCAGCTCCTCAGGGATGGGTGGGGCTTCATGCTACTGATGGCCACATCTTATACGGGCCTTTTCAGGTAACCACAGCTGCTGTGAGTTTATGGGTACAATGACCATGGCCCAGCATCCTCTCTCTCTTTATCTCCTACATATTTTCTGGCTCTTCTTCCATGCTGCTCCCTGAGCCTTAAGGAACACCTGGGTTTGCTTATACATGATAGGAAAAAAGCCCAAGAGGGTACTGTTGGTTTTGTGTGTGAGAACAGATGCACACCACCAGATGCCACACTAGAGTCTATTCAGGGGAGTTACTGAGCAGGGAGGAGGGAGGGCAGGGGGGGAGGAGGAGGAGGAGGAGGAGGAGGAGGAGGAGGAGGAGGAGGAAAGAGACTTTTCAGACTTTCACATGGTGTCTCCTTTTAGGAGAGTTGTTGAGCACAGATTTACATAGCCACGCCTAGGGGCATGCCCTCTGTACAGCATCTTCTGCCTGTGCCATGTTGGGTTCACCACACGGCATGCCAGAATCCTTACAGGTACACATCCAGTTGTTCACAAGTTTCTCCTGAAGTATAGGCTCAAGGGTGGGTTGAGAGTAGAAAGGGCTCTCTTGCTTGTATCTATATGGTGCTTAAATGTGAATCTGTATTTATTCTGTAATTTTTCTAAAGTGCCCACAAAAAGGGAATGCAAATGACTGGTCTTATTTAGCACTAGTTCAACATCTTTTAAAAATTTAATTTTTTATTTTACTGTCCTTTGTGTTTATGTGTGTGGATGGCCGCAGAGGTCAGAAGATGGCGTCAGTTTCCCTGCAGGTGGAGTTACAGGCACTTGTGAGCCACCCGACATGGGTTCTGGGAATCAAACTCAGGTCCTCCGGAAGAGCAGGGAGCATTCCTAACCATGGAGTCCTCCCTGCAGCCCCTAGCTCCATGTCTTGATGAAGTTCTTTGCCATTTAGAGCTTAGTTGGCCTCTGTCTTGGGA
>PVIH01009942.1:0-78857 GCA_004025045.1 Sigmodon hispidus | reverse complement strand
ATAGTAAAAATGGCAATTCTACCAAAGGCAATCTACAGATTCAATGCACTGCCCATCAAAATCCCAACACAATATTTTTTGGACCTTGAAAGAACAATACTCAATTTCATTTGGAATAACAGGAAAGCCAGGATTGCCAAAACAATTTTACTCAACAAAAGAACCTCAGGAGGTATCACCATCCCTGACTTCAAGTTATCTTATAGAGCTACAGTAATAAAAACAGTCTGGTACTGGCATAAAAACAGACTTGTGAACCAATGGAATAGAATTGAGGATCCAGACATTAACCTAAAAACCTATGAACACCTGATCTTTGACAAAGAGGCCCAGAACATTCAGTGGAAAAAAGATAGTATATTTAACAAATGGTGTTGGCCTAGCTGGATGGAAATGTGTAGAAAAATGCAAATACATCCAAGCCTGTCACCCTGCACAAAACTCAAATCCAAGTGGATCAAAGACCTCAACATAAACCCAGCCACTTTGAACTTGATAGAAAAGAAAGTGGGAAATACACTTCTATGAATTGGCACAGGCGACCACTTCCTAAATATAACACCAGTGGCACAGACACTAAGACCAACAATCAATAAGTGGGATCTCCTGAAGCTAAGAAGCTTCTGTAAAGTCAAGGACACTGTCAATAGGACAAAATGACAGCCTACAGAATGGGAAAAGATTTTCACCCACCCTACAAGTGATAGAGGACTGATCTCTAAGATATATAAAGAACTCAAGAATCTAGAGCCCAAAACCTTGACTCACCCAATCAAAAAATGGGGTTCAGATCTAAAAAGGGAATTCTCAGCAGAGGAATTGTGAATGGCTAAAAGGCACCTGAAAAAGTGCTCATCATCTGTAGCCATCAGAGAAATGCAAATCAAAACAACCTTGAGATACCACCTAACACCTGTTAGATTGGCTAAGTTAAAAGGCACAGATGACAGCCTATGTTGGAGAGGATGTGGAACAAGGGGGACACTCCTCCATTGCTGGTGGGAATGTAAGCTTGTTCAGCCACTTTGGAATGCAGTATGGCAATTTCTCAGAAAATTGAGAATCAATCTCCCCAAGGACCCAGCAATACCACTTCTGGGTGTATACCCTAATGATGCACAGTGATACTCCAAAGGCATTAGCTCAACTATTTTGATAGCAGCATTATTTGTAATAGCAAGAACCTGGAAACAACCTAGATGTCCCTCAACTGAAGAATGGATTAACAATCTGTGCTACATCTACACAATGGAGTACTACTCAACAGTAAGAAAAAAATGATACCGCAAAATTTGCAGGCAAATGGATGGACTTGGAGAATATTCTCCTGCGCGAGGTATCACAAACTCTGAAAGATAAGAAGGGGATGTATTCACTCATTAGTGGTCTCTAAACAAACAAGAAAAAGCCAAGCATGCCCAAGCTTCAAACCACAATCACTGAACAGCTTGGGATCAGAAACACCCTGGACTGACTCTTCGGATTCCACTCCACCTAAAGGAACACCTGACTCACTCTTGTGGGAGGGGGGACAAAGCTGGATCTGCCAGGAGTGGAGACTGAACTAAGCAATATTGGTTCAGTGGGACCATGGGACTGTTTGCTGCCTGCCCAGGGAGAGGCTGGGGAGTTGTGGAGAAGAAAAAATGACCTGATGTGGCAGGAGGAGGAAGGGACCTTGAATAATGATATACAAGGATAGAAAGCGTGCCTTCTTTGTTCATAATAATAATAATAATAAAAAGTATACAAAAAAGGAAAAACTAAGACAAATACGTATCATATAATTCCATAAAACTTAAAAAAATAAACAGCCTTTAAAAGTTAAAAAAAAAACAAAGAGGGCAATACAAAGAATCAATGGAACAGAGAGCTTCTTCTTCTTTGAGATACTTAACAGGATAGAAAAACCTTTATTCAACCTAACGAAAAGGCAAAGAGAGACAATCCAAATGAATAAAATCATAAATGAAAGGGGGGACATAACAATAGACACCGAGAAAATCCAGAGAATCATTAGGTAATTCTTTAAAAACCTGTACTTTACCAAACAGAATAACCTAAAAGAAATGAACAGCCTTCTAGACAAGTACCACTTAACAAAATTAAATCTAGACCAGATGAATGACATGAATATACCTATGACCACTAAGAAAACAAAAGCAGTCATTAAAAGTCTCCGGAAAAAAAAAAAAGTATAGCAACCTCAGGGCCAAACTGCTTCAGTACAGAGTTTTACTGAAATTTTAGAGAACTAATACTCCTCAAACTGTTTCTCACAATATAAATGGAAGGAACATTGTCAATTTCTTTTTATGAAGCTACAGCCACCCTGATACCCAAACAACACAAAGATACATCAAAGAAAGAGAATTACAAACGAATCTGCCTCATGAACATTGATGCAAAAATGCTAAATAAAATTCTGCAAATCAATTGAATTTAAGAACATGTCAGAAAAATCATCCACCATGATCAAATAGGTTTTATCCTAGAGATGAAGGATGGTTCAGCATATGAAAAACTGTCAATATCATCCATCATATGAACAATCTGAAAGGAAAAATAAACACACATGATCATCTCCCTAGATTCTGAAGAAGCCTTTGACAAAATCCAACACTGCTTCATGATAAAAGTCCTGAAAAGACCAGAGATATAGGAAAAATATACAAACATAATAAAAGCAATATATAGCAAGCCATCAGCCAACATCAAACAAAATGGAGAGAATCTCAAAGCAAAGCCACTATATAAGAAACAAGACAAGGCTGTCCTCTCTCCCCTTATCTATTCAATATAGTTCTCAAAGTCTTAGATAAATCAATAAGACAACAAAAGATTAAGGAGATACAAATTGAAAAGGAAGAAGTCAAACTATCAATATTTGCAGATGATAGTATATATAAGTGACACCAAAAATTCTACCAGGAAACTCCTACAGCTGATAAATGCCTTCAGAAATGTGGCAGAATTCAAGATTAAGTCAAAAAGATCAAAATTTTTCCAATATACCAATGATAAATGGGATGATATAGAAATCAAGGAAACAACTGTTTACAACAGCCACAAATAACACTGAATATCTTGGAGAAACTCTAACCAAACAAGTGAAAGACCTGTATGACAAGAACTTTAAGTCATTGAAGAATGAAATTATAAAAGATAGCAGAAAATGGAAAGATCTCTCGTGCTCTTGGATAGATAGGATCAACATAATAAAAAATTATTTGTTGATTTATGTTTGCAATCTTACAAAAAACAATCTAAAGATTCAACGCAATCCCAATTAAAATAACAACACAATTCTTCACAGACCTCAAAACAACAACACTCAAAAGCAAAAAACTTAGCATTACCAAAATAATCCTGTTTAGTAGTAGAACTTCTGCAGGCATCACCATCTCTGACTTCAAGCTCAATAGAGCTACAGTGATAAAAACAGCTTGGTCCTGGCATAAAAACTGACTTGGGAATTAATGGAAGGAACTGAAGACCTGGACATTAATCCACACACCTATAAACAACTGATTTTTGACAGAGGCAAAAAATATATAATGAAAAAAAGATAGCACCTTCAACATAGCTGGCATAACTGGATGGGAATATGCATAGAATAATGCAAACCGATTCAAATCTATTACCCTGCACAAAACCCAAGTTCAAGTGAATCAAAGACCTCAGCATAAATCCAGGTACACTGAACCTGATAGAAGAGAAAGTGGGAAATAGCCTTCAATGCATTGGCACAAGAGACCACTTCCTAAATATAAAACCAGTAGCACAGACACTGAGAATAACAGTTAATAAATGTGACCTCCTGAAATTGAGGAGCTTCTGTAAGGCAAAGGACACAGTAAGACAAAACAAAAGCCTACAGCATGAGAAAAGATCTTTACCAACCTTATATCTAACAGAGGGCTGATCTTTCAAATTTATGAAGAAGTCAAGAAACTAGACTTCAAAATACCAATTAATCCAATTTAAATATAAGGTATAGATCTAACCAGAAAATTCCCAACAGCATAATCTCAAATCACTAAAAGACATTAAAAGAATTGCTCAGCATTCTTAACCATAAGGGAAATGCAAATCAAAACAACCCTGAGATACCATCTTACACCTCTCAAAATGGCTAAGATCAAAAACATTGGTGATGGACTATGCTGGAGGTGATGTGAAGCAAGGGGAACACTCCTCTGTTGCTGGTGAGAATGTGTTCTTATATAGCAACTTTAGCAATAAGTATAGCAGTTTCTTAAAAAGCTGAGAATCAATCCAACAATACCACTCTTGGTTATATGCCCAAAGAACACATGTTCATACCACATAAACATTTACTCAACTATGTTCACAGCAGTATTATTTGTAATAGACAGAACCTGTAAATAACCTAATTGTCCCTCAACTGGAGAATATATATATATATATATGTATGTATATATGGTACATTACATAATTAAGAATTATGCATCAGTAAAAAATAAATGACCCTTGAAATTTGCAGGCAAATGAATGGAACTAGAAAAAAAATTATCCAGAGTGAGGTAACCCAGACCCTTAAAGTCAAACATGGTATGTATTGATTGATAAATGAATATTAGACATAAAACAAAAGATAACCAAGCTTCAATTCACAATCCCAGATAAGTCAGATAACAAGGAGGATCCTAAGAGAGACATCCATGGAACCCCTGAAAAGGGGAAATAGGTAAGATCTCTTGAGTAAATTAGGAACATGGGGGTGAGGAGAGGTGGGAAGGGAACATAAGGAAACAGGATGGTAGAGTTGTGGGAGAGACAGAGATGGAAAAGAGCAAAATAGATATTTTGACAGAGGAAACCATTTTTGAGGTTAGAGAGAAAACTGATGCTAGGAAATTCCCAGGAATCCATAAGCATGACCCCAGCTAAGACTAAAAACAAGAGTGGAGAGGGTACTTGAACTTGTCTTCCCCTGTGATAACCATCCTAATTGTTATCACAGAACCTTTTATCCAGAAACTGATAGAAGAAGATGCAGAAATCCACAGCTAAGCACTGGGTCAACTTCCCTATCCTGTCAAAGAGAGGGAGGAATTATTATATGAGCAAAGGCATCAAGATCACGATGCAGAAACCCACAGAGACAACTGACCTCAACTACTGTGAGCTCATTGACTCTGGATTGACAGTTGGGAACCTGCATGAGACTAAACTAGGCCCTCTGAATGAGGATGACAATTGTGTGGCTTGGACACTTTATGGGGCCTCTGGCAGTGGGACCAGGATTTTTTCCTTTTGCATGAACTAGCTTTTTGGAACCCATTCCGTATAGCAGGATACTTTCCTTGGCCTTGATATGGGGCAGAGGGGTTTGGTCCTGCCTCAGCTTGATATGTCAGACTTTATTGACTCCCTATGGAAGATCTTACTCTCTTTGAGGGTAAATGGAGTGGAGGGAAGCTGGGGAATGAGTGGAGAAGGGGAGGGAAGAGGAACTGTAGTTGGAATAAAAAAAACACTTTTAAATAAAAAAAAGTCCAAAACAAAACAAAAGAATCTTCTCTGGTGAGGTCTTTGAGCTGTAGTAATCTATGGGTTTCAACACAATATAATTTTGAGTGCAGTTTGAATGAGCACTTATGGAAACCACTGTAATGATTATCAATCTTTTTATTTTCACATATATAGAAACAGTTCAAAATAACAAAAACATTAAAAATACAAACACATATATGAACACTTTATTGCACATAGGAAATACTTTGAACACAGTACTACATGTGACATTATGGACTGAGAAAGACATGTATAGGTTATTTGACAAGACTGGAATTTTTTTTCAATTATTCTACATGGTAAAGATCCTGACAGATCTGCCACAAAACATATTGCACTTTCTTCAGCACTTTGAAGTCTGCTTTAAAAATATTTCTCATATGCTGTGCTTTCCTTTTTTCTTGAAATGTACTACAGAGAAGATTGTTATAGACAATGAAATGCGTACCATTGGAGATGAGCTGTCTACACTGAAGAAGTTAAAGAAAAGGCCATCCTTTTTCTTTGGGGCAGAACAATTGAAAAATAATGTGGCAGATGTCTGTAACTAGAAGGAGCTACTACAAAGCTTGGTTTCCTAAACATTGGTCTATTTGTGAATACTTCTCTTGTTTAAGAAAATCATTAATAAGTCAACTATTCCTATATCTACATTAAGCTTTTACTACCACCCAAATGCTTTCAAACAGTGCAAATGCAGAAAGGCACTGGCTGCTGCAGTCATTAGTAATAAATAGTAACTCTAAAGCCTATCATTTTATCCATTCTAGATTTAAAATATAAAGTGCATCTATGAGGTCTCATAGCTGTCCTCTCATTTTTTGGATGTGATTATCAGTCAGTGAGTGACATTTTCAGCTCATGATCAAGGGAGACCCCAATACAGATCTTCTTGGGGTTTCTATTCTTTGTGCCCACATTCCAGTCTGGAAGAATCCCAGAATAATGTAAAGTTGGTCTGTGAGGTCTTTGTGGAAAAATTGACCATAGAGCAGCATCCAGTCACACAACTTTCCTACAGATCCATGGCACAGTCATCTCTAGATAAATACTTTCTTGTCATCTGGAGGGCTTGCTGCAGATCCAGTGTAAGTTCATCTCACAGTTCACAGTAGTAGTGTTTCTGTTGTTCAGAGACACGCACCTCTCAGACCCTGTCAGATTGAACCTGTCAAACAATAAAGACACACAAATTTATTTCCCATCCATAGTTTTCAGCCAGCTATATGAGAATGAAATTTGTGATCTCTGTCTTTTCTGTTTGTTCCCTGAGTAGGAAGCACACAGCACAAGTCTTCTAGCTGAGGAGCCACGGTCTAATGTGTAGAGACAACAGACAATACAGCCAAGGAGTGTGGTGGAGAAAGCAGACAGAGCCAATGGCTTTATGTTTCTAATTTTAGAGGGTGCCCTAGAAGAGGGTTAGTTTGTTATCATTTTTTAGTTCATAGATCGTTTAAGAATCAATTTTAGGGGGCTTAGGGTATGGTAAGTGTCACAGTTAATGTCATCAAATACTGCTATTTCTTTTAGATTATAGGTGGCTTTCTTGTATTTTTTTTGTAATGGAGCCTTGGGTATACAACCATGGGATACATACTACAAGCCCCTTTATCAGAAATACAATTTGTTTTTGAGAGAGGATCTCACCATTAGACTAGACTGACCTTGGGCTCTTCCTCCTGAGTGTTGAGACTAAAGGTGTGTACCACCATGCCTCATATGTACATTACATATATATTTATACATAAATTTAATGTTGATATTATATCAGTTATTATACAAAAGTTAAGAAAGTGAAAAATTTGTTCATTCTGAGTTTTTAGTTGTTAAAAGTCAATATTAAATTTACAAAATACCACTCAAAACTTTAAATCTAACTTAATGATGGGTAACAACAGTGTCTTTTTTTTGCATGGGGGTGAATTTCTCTTATGTTCATAGATACTTATAATTAGGCCCTAAAATATTGCCCTTTGTTCCTGAACTGGGAGAAGAAGTGAAATAAGTAGGCAATTCTTTCCCAACAACTGTTTCATCAACGTTTGGACATAGTCTAAGAACACTATATCCTTAGACTATGTCCAAATTCATTAAGAGTATTGCTCTTTTTTGCTAAGACAAAGGTAAGTTACTAAAAAAAGTTTTTGAGTAAATTGTAATAAAGGGTACCTCTAAATAATTCCAAGAGAACTCAGTTCCATTAAGAACTGAGCCTCCAGGACAACAGATCATAAAGAGAAGAAAATGGAGAAATGTAAAAATAAAAGAAAGGGTTTTGTTCTGTTTTTTGTTGTTGTTCTCTTTTTTGTTTCTTTTTTTGTTTCTATTTTTTAAATAAGTGTCAGCCTAGAGGGGCAGAGATGTTATTTGTTTGTTTGTTTATGAAACTTACCAGTTGTTAAATTCTTTGCCATTTGCCCATTTCCATGTCTGATTAGCTTCATTTTCAAGCCCAATCCAGTGTGCCTGTCCCCCAGAGTGTCGCTTCAGAAATACCTTAAAGAACAATGAAGTTAATTACAGACATGACTGAGTGCTGTGGCTAAGCTGATCATGGTTAGCTGTGCTTATCTGAATTGTTGGTCTCTCTCTGCTCTAGGCAACCAAATCACACTGATAGACTCTCATTTTGGCCTTTTAGGTAGTTCATATAGTCCCCCGTGACTAAATTTTCCTGCATGTGAGATAGGTGCCCAGTTTTCACTTAGAAAAGAACACAATGAAAGTATAGATGATCTAAATAAAATAATAGCATTTGATGAAATCAGTTGTGAATCTTACCATGTCCTTCTCCGTATCAACAACAGCAAGAGTAGCACTGTCTTTAGAACAAGAGGTTTGGGCCAAGGCCCAGCTGTTCTTTGTGGTGGAGAAAAAGTAGCATTTCCTTTGGTAAGCAATCCACTCGTCCTCACAGGAAGCAACACGGCGGTCAGATGATGCCTCGTTCTTATACAGTCCTGGGCAATTGTATTGGCCTACTGTGGACAGAAAAATCATTTATTTTAGTAACAGAAGAAACTAAACCCTCTCCACAGGTAAACCTAGTCTAGAAGACACTCTGTTCTCAGTAAGGAAGAAGAAAGTAGACCTCAGTTGTCATCTGTCCAGTGCCCAGTGTCTCTCATCACAGGATGAGGCAAGAGCAGAGGGCTATATTCTCTTGGTCATTATACCAGAAAGTGGCAGGGAAAGGGGGAAATCTCAAAAGTAACATTTGGGCTAAAAGGGGGAAACATCCATTGTAAGTTGTGAGTTTTGACTCTAAATGCACACAGGCAGAAATCAGAAGGCACAGCCTTGGGTGCAGATTATGAGATAAATGAATGAAAGACTCCTTTCAGGCAGAGGATCAAGTACATGGGGAGGTCTGGGAGAAAGTGAAGGAAAGAAAAGTGTGATCACAAGATATATCCAATTTTTCCAATTAAAAATATAATAAAATGGATGGGTGTGGGGGTATTTTTTCAAATTGTAACTTTTTTTTTTATTTGTAAAAGACATAGATGTGCCTTGGCATGCATGGTGGCACAGCATGATCAAGCTGGCCCTGGGAGTCCTGTGTCATAATAATTCAGTTTCTAGTCTGTTTGAGATAAAAGACAAAAATATTGGCCACTTTTTGATCAATCTAAAGGTTAGATACTGTTTCTCCTGGTCAACCATGAATATATACATATATATGTGTATATATACATATACACACATATATTATATGCTCCCTTTCTTATAGATGTAAACATGCTTTTTTTTACATAATGTATTAAACACTTTTTATATTTATAAAGTTGCTGATGCTATCATTCAGGGACCATGTATATTTTATGCTGATCATCAAACTGGTCATTTATGGTATATAAAACGTTTCTATGTCAATCAGAAAGCCTAAATCAGGCTGAGGCCCACTCATTTCATCTGTGTGTGAATGCTTACTGCTAGCAGGCTTTGAGAGAATTCATCAAGTATAGACTTACCATTTAAGGCAACTAGAGCTATAATTAAGGTGGTGATGATGCACACGACTAATACAGCACAGGGGATAGGTACTTGAATGGATCCTTCATGATGTTTCTTAAAATGTATACTGGTGCCCTGGTCTGAAAAAGGAGAAGAGTGGGCTATGAATTCAGGCTGTAAGGTAGGGCATTTGATATTTCTTGAGGAATATAAAATCAGAAATAGTAATGTGTTGTCCCATTAATATAAACTGCTAATAGAAGCTGCGGAGATGCTTTAGTGGTTAAGAGCATGCACTGCTCTTGCAGAGGAGCATTGCTTTGTTTCCAGCACCCATGTGGTGCAGTTCACAACCACCTATAATTTCAGTTCTAAAGGATTTCTCTGTAGGCACCTGTACACAGACACAAATAAAACACAATGTTTTGCACATACTACTGTATGATACAGTTTTTACATGCACACACAAAAAACAACAACAGCTTCAAGAGAAATAAAATATGTTCTTAAAATGCTTCTACAAGAATATTCATAGATTTACTAATACCAAGTCTTGAAAATTATTCAAATATCTGTCAGTAAAAGAATGAATAAATGCATTTTAGAAAACCCTTATAAAAATAATTCTTAGCAATTAAAACAAAACCATAATTCATACCATATGATGAATCTTAAAAAACCCAATAATGTCAAATGAAAATTTTATTCACTAAAGATTGGATAATATATATTTCCATATAAGTGGCACTTTCGAGTAGCCAAAATAAGGTATGGTGTCAGATATGAGACAGTGTTTGCATTTATGCTTGTGGAAATGGGACCTGCAAATGTTCTTGGGTAATGAAAATATTCAAATATAGGTGTGAATTGTGACTACAAAATTGTCATCACACTGCACTTGTGTGATGCGTTCATTCATTGCATATAAATTATACTGCAGTAAAAATGATGATGTAGGAGTCACATATGGCTAGTACAATCAACTTGTGCATTTTCTAGAAGTTGCTCCTCCTCCCCCAGTGAAAATGTTTTTACATCTTCTAAGAGGGGTCTGTTTTATCCTGCCTCTCTTTTTATACCCATACAATTATTTTCAGATATAGTCTTTGGTAGGTTGAGTAATAAGCTCATAGATGGGTCTAGTTTCACTTCTCAACATATGATAGTCACACTGTTTGGACTCAATACATCAATAACTCTGGCTCCAAAACAAACACAGCTTCATCCAAAACAACACCTAGATGTCATTTAGCTCAACCCATCTACCCACCTGGTGGATGGAGTGTGGAGACAAACTCCCACGTGACACTTTATTTCCATCACTGAGGGTCATTGCTAACCACAATTCAACCCATCACCTAGGCAACAAAACATCCCCCCCTAACAACACACTTCTGAAGCCTGTGTATTAATGGAGAGGTTGAAAACAAATCCACCTATTTACCACTTTTCAATTCCCCAGGAGGAGCCTGTTGATTCCTTTGCTGCTAAGGTTATGGCAATGAGAGCATAGGTTAAACATTCAAGGGTAGATGGGGTTGATCTCAGGCAAGGATGAGATTTTCTGCCTTAGGTCCTTCCTCTATTTCACTGTTGATAATAGTTCATTATTATCTGTTTTATTTGATTTTTTTCATTTTAAGTGAGACATACAGATATGAGTGACTTTGGTCTCTAAGAGATGAGATTTTAAATGCTGCAAAGGCTTTTAAAATTTATTTTAATTTTTTTACAATAAACCAACATGACAGAAAAACACACTCAGAAAATAATTTCCTCCTCACCAACTGTCTTGGCTGTGTTGAGTATGGTACATCCCTTTATTGACTGATAGCTCTTGCTTACAAATTACTGTGGTTCCCAAGTGTTCAGTGCTTGAGGGCTCCCCATTCATTACTCAGATAGAAACAGAATGGGAAAGGTCTAACAATATGATGTATAGTGTGTGTAGAACAGACAGATAGAAGAGAAGAAAATATGTAGGGTGATCATATTTTGATAAAAATGTATTGTTGTTATAGAATTTCAAGTGAGTTATTGGAGGAGAGAAATAGCATAAAATGGAAGGAGGGAGTTCCATTCTAATAAATCACCACATGACACTGTATGTGTGTGTGTGTGTGTGTGTGTGTGTGTGTGTGTGTGTGTGTGTATGTATGTGTGTATGTGTGTTTTCTCTGAGACTGGAGACTCATGTGTTTCTAGCCACTGGAGGATTATTGATAACACTGAAGAGGCAAGACACACAGAATGCAAAGATACAAGGAAAGACCAAGAACATAACTGTTCACATGGAAAACTGCTACTCATAAAGAGGAATAAAACCACCTGAATTATGCACAGGTAGCTGTGGGAAAATAATGGAGAGTATCTAGGCTAAAGCAGAGGTTTTTCATGTAAATTTAATAGTTGAAATGATATAAATTGATTCAAAGAAAAAGTTGTTTAAAGATCTGAAACTCATATAGCTCCCTGTCATGCAGGAATTATGTCTTCTCATAGCCACAAAGGTATTTACCTAAGCCAGATTTCTTTTACCATCTGAAACAGAACCTATCCAAGTCCTTCAAAAATATCCTCTCTATTCCATACCTCAAACATAAAGATAACACCAGAATGTAAGAAATCACATGACTTACCCTTGTGCCCGCTCTCTAGATGTGAGGAGCTGTTTTCCGTTACTGAGTAGTCTTCAGAATTCATCTCTTTTCTTCTTAAGATTCACCGGCTTCCCTACTGTATCTCAAGAGGTCTGCAGTGAGCCTTTGCAGGAGCTATCTTGTTCAGTATCTTGTTCTCTGGAGTGTTTCACTTTTTATACTCATTGGTCTGGCTCCACCCCTTCCTCCTCCCTCCTACTTGTTAGGTTCTGTCAGTTCTCTTTAATCTATGCTCCAGTGGCCCAGACACTTGCCGTGTGTTGTTGTGGTGAGCTGTGGGTTTTCCCTGCTGTCTGAAATGTGCTTTCTCACAACTGTAGTCCCAGAGATAAACGGGATTTTCCCAGAATTAAAAACATCTTTCCCCAAATCTTTAGAAAACTTAAATAACTTAGGAAATAGTACAACCTGAGCAAAGAGTGAAAGGTTTGAGATTGTTATCTCTGATATGGAAAAGCACTAGAAGGGAGAGTGAACATTAGAATGTTATTCTATACATGCATCTGGTTGTACATATAGCTGTTGATATTTTTGATCATCTATTATGCTACAGGTGCCATTGATCGTCAGGAGGCATATGATTGAGTAGGAATTTTTAAGTCTCTATTCTCACGGCTCTCTCTTCAAATTGGACAGGTTTTATTTAGAAAATTATGAATTTCAAAAGTGTGACATAATCTCCCCAGGATGAGTTCTTTCAAGTGTCATGTAGCCAGGAGGCCTTGTAGTGCAGGAAACAGAAAGCTTGTGGTCTGGAGCTTCCTTGCTATGTTCTAAAACTGTTTATCTTGAGTTATCTATTTTGTCATTTCTTGCCTTTTTTTGTCATCCTCCACTGACAAACTTCTTTTGTCTCACTGCAGAATGTCTTTTTGTATTCCCCTCTATCCTGTAGGTTATTTTGTTAAGATGCCTGTGGCCTCAGGCATTTAAAATGTGATTCTCATACAGAGATCTTCCTATCATATCAATCTCATCTAGGTAAGTTGTTAAGAACAACATAAAAAAGGAGAAAGTGTCCATTTGGTGACTTGAATGTGTGGATCAAAAGGATAAAAGCATCACTCTGGTTAATAACGTTGGTCGCCAAAATCACAGTCACTCCTGGAGTAGAGTTGTCTGATTAGCAGAACAGAACCTGAGTGCAGATGTTACACGTAGGTAGGTTGGACGTTACCATGCAGACCACTGAAGTGAGCCCCAGGTACATGTGTTGGCTTGGGACACAGACAGATCCTAGTGCCTCTTTGTTCCTAGTAGCTTTCCTCTGCAGCAGCTGGGATGATGTTTATAAGTACGTCCTATTGTGGTGAGACAATCTGCTCAAGGAAGGCATCCTACCAGAGGTGCCCTAAAATCCAAAGACCTGCTTACAGCTAAGAAGAAGCTTTAATAAAAGACACAGAGGACAGCCTATGCTGGAGAGGATGTGGAGTGTAAGCTTGTTCAGCCACTTTGGAACACAGTATGGCAATTTCTCAGAAAATTGAGAATCAATCTCCCCAAGGACCCAGCAATACCACTTCTGGTTGTATACCCTAAAGTAGCACAGTCACACTCCAAAGGTATTAGCTCAACTATGTTCATAACAGCGTTATTTGTAATAGCAAGAACCTGGAAACAACCTAGATGTCCCTCAACTGAAGAATGGATTAACAAACTGTGGTACATCTACTCAGCAGTAAGAAAAAATGATGTCCTAAAATTTGCAGTCAAATGGATGGATTTGGAGAATATCCTCCTGAGCGAGGTATCAAAAACTCAGAAAGATAAGCAGGGGATGTATTCACTCATTGGTGGACTCTAAATCAAACAAACAAGCAAGAAAAAAGCAAAGCATGCCCAAGCTGCAAACCATAACCACTGAACAGCTTGGGACCAGAAACACACTGGACTGACTCCTTGGATCCCACTCCCCCTAGAGGAACACCCAACTCACTCTTGAGGGAGGGGGGAGAAAACTGGATCTGCCAGGAGTGGAGGCTGAACTAAGCAATATTTGGGCAGTGGGACCATGGGACTGCCTGCTGCCTGCCCAGGGATGGGATAGGGAGTTGTGGAGAAGAAAAAATGACCTGATGTGGTGGGAGGGGGAAGGGACCTTGAATAAGGATATACAAGGTTAGAAAGTGTCACTTCTTTGTTCATAATAATGATATTAATAAAAAAGAAAAAGAAAAAAAAAGAAAAAGAGTGAGAACAGCCAACACAGCTGGAAAAAAAAGTATAATTACACCTATTCTGAATAGAAAAAAAAGAAGAAGAAGAAGAAGCTTTACATCAGTCTCTGGCCACCTCCTCTAGCACTTCCCCTCTCCAACATGGACCTTCTTTCCACAAGAGTGCCCAGCAGCCCATCTGCCACTGCAGGGCCTTTAGGTTGTTTCTGAGGGGGTTCTTTCTCCATGAACATAATTACCAGGCTTTCCAAAAATTAATTATCTCAGTACCAAGTGAAACGTAGAAAGGTCTAGATACAATGATGGCACACATCCATTACCACCAAGAATAGTGCTTTTCTAATCCATGCTTGTTGAATGAAATGATGTTTTCATAAAACTCAGTACTGAAAAAAAAAGAAGGCAGTGAGAATAGTTTCAGCCAATCTCTCATCATAGCCTTGTCCTCAACTAAGTTCTTTAAAGGCAAATGCAGATCATTAGAGTATTTCCAAAGAAAGCATCTCTTTACCTTTATTAAACTTTAAAAACTTTTATTATTCATTTGTGTGTATGTGCGCAAGTCATATATGTTCATGTTGGTTCTCACAGAGGCCAGAAGTTTCCCTGGAACTTGAGTCACAGACAGTGTAAGCTTCCTGATAAAGTGCTGGGACCTAAACTCTGGTCATCTGAAAGAACAGCAAGAACTATGGACTGCTGAGCTATCGCTAGTGAATCTGAGCCACTTTTCCAATCCCACATTCGTTTATTTATTTATATGGTGAGTGTGTGTGTGTGTGTGTGTGTGTGTGTGTGTGTATGCACACATATGATAGTGCACTTGTTGAGGTCAGAGAACAACTTGCAATAATCCCATTGGTTCTTTTTTTTATCATGTAGTTTCAAGGGACCAGACTTGGCTCATTAGACTTAGTAGCAAGTGCCTTTACCAACTGAGTCATTTCAGCAGCCCCTCATTTGAGTTTCACTGCAGGCACCAACAACCATGAGCTCTGCAGTTACATTGAAAGAACTGGCATGCAATGTCTGTAAGTATCTATGCTAAATGATAGGCATGATGTACATTCCATTTCCATGTTGCAGTGATGTACTACCTTTTACTTTTTATTGAACATGTTTGTTACATGTATTGATTTTTCAGGAGAGAGTGGAACATGTGCCATGGCATGTGACTCAAGATCAGAGGGTAATTTGTGGGAGTTATTACTCTCTTTCTACCATACTTGAGTCCCAAGTATAAAATTTGGGTTCTTGGGCTTGGCAACAACCACCTGAACCAGCATCCAGCTGGTCCATGTTATTGGAATTTTACATGGTCAATTCATGATTTATAAATATCTAGATTTTCAATCTTTCAAACCATCTGAACAATGTGTCCTGGATTTAAGACTTTCTTATTTTCCTGACCACCTCCCCAAACACACTCAGCTATCTACATTTCTAGAAGGAGAAATTTACAGCTGTGGTCTCCTCCTCAGAATGTTTTGATTGTACCATGTCTCTGAATCAAGGTCATAAAACAAAGTTAAAACATAAGGTTTCTGTGTGGAGATTCATGAACTATATGGCTGGATGATGGAAAATAATTTCTTGATTTAAAATGTTTGAGTCTGAGTCAGATGTGATATTTAATGCTATAGCATATAGCAGACTGAAGGAAGAGAATCATCACAAGCTCCAGGCCAGCCTGGGTTGCATAGTGTGGTTCAAGACTTTGAGCCCACCCATACTCCTGTAAGGAAACCCTACCCCATGTGCCCATAAACGATTGTTTTATCAAGTTGAACATGGGTAATTTCTTTGACATGTTGTTGATGCCCTGTCTGCAGTGAATAGATGCTTTTTATGTGATCCCAGAAAAATTCACAGCACATGGACTTGTTCCCAATTTTCTCTTACCTGTTTTGATTTGATGTGCTATGTACTATGGTTAATCTCAGTGGGGCCACATTAGGCCACTGGGATTGCTGGATATTCTGGATAGGAGAGGCTCACTCTTGTGTTCCTTAGGGTTTTTTGTTTGTTTGTTTGTTTGTTTTTGTCAGTCTGACAAGATGAGGTCAGCTGAGAAGAAAGCTGAGAGAAAATGCCTCTATCACATTGGCTTAAAGTCAAGCCTGTGAGCATTTTCTTGATTAATAATTGGTGCGGGAGGCCTCAACCCACTTTGAGCAGCGAAACTCCTGGGCAGGTGATCCTGGCTTGTATAAGGAGGCAGGCTGAGGAGTTAGAAGTAAAGCCAGTGAGCAGCACTCCTCTGTGGTTTCTGCCTCAGTTTCTGCTTTCTGGTTCCTGCCTTGAGTTCATGCCCTGACTTCTTTTCATGATGAACTGTGATTAGGAAACATAAGCCAAAGAAAGCTGTTCCTCCACAAGTGGGTTTCGGTCAATGAGTACTACCACAGATATAGAAAACAAACCAAGACACTCTTGCATCTTGTCCCTCAGTTGACAGCCAAAGTGTGAGGATGTTTCCACTGCTGATAGGTCCTGTAATTGCTTCTTTAATGTTTCTTCAGATGCCTGTAGACCTGTTACAGCTTTTGCATCCAAACCTATTTACTCGTCCCTGAAGTTGGAACATATGATTCATGGTTTCTCTCTTATATTCAGAGCTTTCATGCTATGACTCTGATGTCCATTATCCTCTTGTTTGACCATCTTTTGGGGAAGAGGTTATTCATTGGTCATCCTGAGTCTTAAGAGTAGTCTCAGGATGCAGCAGCTGCAGTCACTTGACCATGGCAGAGTCCTTGCAGGGGAGAGAAGTGAGACGAGGGTGCCACAAGCCTGGCATGATCTGGATCAAGAGGAGTCAGGGTGGTACAGTAGTGCCCCAGTGACACACTAGGTTCTTCCATGCCATTCTCTGCCAAGGGTCTGTAAACTCCCTGGGAGATGGGTAAGGCCCACCCAAACTTTCCTTTCAATCTGACTTTTTTTAAATATACTATGTTATTTATTTCACACAGTCTTGTTAAAAAGAATTCACGAGACAATATTACTATTAAAGATTTTATCATTATTTAAATTCTACCTAGTTTGGGGAGTAAAATAGAGAGAAATATACATATATATATATCCTAATTATATATAGCTTGATTTTTGTAAATATCTTGATTTTATATATATACACACATATATTCTAATTATATGCTTTGATATATATAAATCAGTGTATTAATATATGTGTACTGTTATATATATATATATATGAGGGAAGAGGGGGAAGGAAACTGGTGTTCAGTCTACTTATCTAGTTGTCTTTATTTTTTTATTTATTCTGTGATTCCAACCCATGGAAGGTAGACACCAACATTTAGGATAGGCCCTCTCTTTATATTTTTGGTTATAAGCCTAGCATTTAACAGCTGAGCCATCTTTACAGTACATAGGGTGAGTCTTCTTCAGGTGAAGCTCTGTGAAAATGACTTCACAGATACCCAGAGGTCTGTTTCCCAAGTTAATTCAGTCAGGCTGTCCAATGATCAACCATCATACCATGTAAATGTGAAATCTAATTCCTCTAACTAGGTACTAACTACTTTTGTAATTTGAATAATCCAGGACATCTTGGTAGGTAAAGAAAATAAATAAATAAATTTTCTAAAAAGAGAATCTTTTATTCTTGTCTCACTTTCCCACAGACTCTGCACAGGTCAAAATGTGTTGACTTTCATTCTGTTCCTTAGGAAGTTAAATTTGTTCTCGTAGTAGAAGAAATGTTCCTGGTTTTGTTCTGTATATTCTCAGTTTTTTATGACTAAGTCTTCTTGTTTATATATAATACCACACAGCACCTCCACAGCAAGACTTCTTAGGCACCATGTAGATACCTCCCATTAACCTCTACCAGTGTCTTCTCTGTTTCACTTAGTACATGATGTTGCCATCTGAAGCTTTCTAGTTCTTCTACGTCTGTATGTAGTGGAACTTCTTTAAAATTATTATTATTATTGTCTGTCTCTCACTTCTGTATTATGAGGTTTTTATGGCCAGAGACACATCTTGCCTACTTATCAGTCATCATTGATATCTCAATAGAGCCTTGAATACTGAAGGAATCCACCAAGTGTTGCTAAATGACACATGAAATAATGCAAGTCTTAACTCAAGACTTTGAAGTCTGTACAACTCCACTGATTTTTGGCTTTGCTACCTGTAAATCAAAACTTTTTCTAGCACTTTCTGAGAGTTGCATAAAGAACAAAGGCGAACTGGAAAGTTAATGTTCTATAGATGTTAGATTTTTTTTTTACTATACTGCAGAATGTGAGTATAGTGTGTAAAGGTTTTTTCATTTAAGAAGAGGCACTAGGAGATGATAGCTGAAAATTCTCAGCATCATTGCTGATGCGATGCAGCATGTCTGCTTTGTGTCAGGAACTTGTGCAGACAGAGGAAGCTGCTGCACCCTCATCAGTCACCTCGGAGAGAATTCTTTATGCTAAGAGTCTTACTGAAGTGCTTTAAATTTCTCACTTCATTAACCACAATCAAGTACACTGATCTACATACACAGTTATGTATACATTTACACATATTCTCATGTACAACATAGTTTATGTGCATTTCACAAATAATGCTATTAGTCACAAATGGTACCTAGAATTCTTATTGTCTGTAATATAGCAAATAACTGTAACAATCATTATGACATTGATGTGTTCTCAGACTCTGAATATTCCAGGACAGTGTAGCAGACAAGCCTTATTTTAAAAAGATTTGTTTTTCTAAGCAGGTACTTGTCTTCTCTCATTTCCCCCTCATATTCTGCACAAGTCAACTTACTAACTTTCCCTTTGTGGTTAAAAAAGTTAAATTTGTGTTCCCTGTAAAGGGCATGTTCTTACTTGGGTTCCTTATATTCAAAGATTGGTTTTCATGGCTAACTCTTCTAGTTTATATTGAACTCCACACACTATTTCTGCAAACAAGTCTCTCTCCATAGTCAAACACATGCCTTTTTAAAGAAAGTAATTCATCCATTCTTTGATTTTAAAGGACAACCATAAATAAATAAATTGAAATTGAAATGAGACAGAGAACATTAGCATGGCCCCTACCTAAATAAGGATGAAACACAAAGTCATGAAGCATTCCATTAAAAAAAAAAAGAGAGAGAGAGAGAGAGAGGGTCAGGATAGGGTCAGAGAGATTTGGGAGCTAGGGTTGCAAATTTGTTCAGAATCAGCTTTCTGAGCAATCAGTTCCAAAGGATTTAATTCTCTTTCAATCTCTTTATAAAATATGGCATACATGACAATGAAATCTTAGCCACCCTTCCCATTTTTGTTTTACTTTGGGGAATTTTAGACAGAGACTCACTCACATTATGTAACTCTGGCTGAACTTGACCTTCTTATTTAGCCCAGGCTGGTCACACTACAAAGGGTTAGGATTACATATGCCATCCCTGACCTTTCCATGTTTTTAGGAATATTATATGAGTCTCATTATGAATAATATATAAAAATAAAGCGTTATTCATGTTTTCATGACCGTCTCTGTTGTGATTAGTACTTCATAATTGAGAAAACTGAGGTTTAGAGACACTTAGGCTGGGGCAAGAGTTTGGAGAGGTCGTTCAGACACTATACCCAGTGCAGATCTCCCTCATGTGTGACCTTATATGAAGAATCCGGAGGGAGGTTTCTGCAAGGAAATGATGTAATGTAAGGCAGATGCAAAGTGGAGCAGGAAGGCAGCCTGTACAGTTCTTATCACGGCAGCTGCCTTAGCGGTACATATTCAAAGAAACCACAAACTTCCGACCTGAGACAGTTTCCCGTGACAACCTGCTCATCATGTTTTAAAATATTTTTTTTCTTTCAGTGGGTGAATTGGGTACCAGAATGTGTTTTATGTTCTCATGGAACAGATTTTCAGCTTGTAATATTTTGTTAAATTAATTTATATTATGTAAATCAGTATCACTTAAGGACAGGTGAGTGTGTGTTTGAAGCGGTTACCACGTAGGACTTGCAAAGGTGGCCATGAGTAAGTGGGGGATTTCCAGTCCTCAGCAATTTCCAGTCTTCTCTGAGTTCATCAAGCTTTCTTATTTTCCTCTTCTGTGGAACATTTCCCCAGACACAAAAATCAAATGTAGTGGTAAAATACAAACCACCATAAACATATAACGTTTATGTCCATGTGCACATAAATTTGGACTCTGAAAGACATAGTGCTTAGCTATACCTGAAATCATTTCACAAATGCATTCCAGGAACTTCACAGATGCAGAGCATATTTGAGGATGACCCTCAAAGAAAATGGTTCAGAGATGGAAACCACAACATAGAAATTCCAGACAGGTCAGAGCCTAAGATACTAAGTGTCTAAGATATGTCTCTTTATGTTTCTCTCTTGATTGACAAGTGTAGAGTGAATTGAACAAAGGACTTAACTTGCATGGCAAGAGAAAACCTGAGAGAGATATTTAGCGCTTGGACTTTCCCTGGAGATCATATTTATTTGGATATTTCTCAGGTATAAGGTGAATATTTAAGGTTAAAGAAGACACAAAGAATCACAATAACTTACTATGAATAAATTTATGCTACTGTACTCAACAAAGAAAGTGAAAGGCACACTTTCAAGTCCACTCTTTCCAACATTTATTGACTCAGTAGGGAATAAAAACAATTTATTTTTCTATAACTATTAAGAAAATATAACATAATTAAACATACTCATATTTATGTGTATGGGTGTTTTGACTGCACACCAGTGAAGGGTACCAGATTCCATGGGACTACAACTATTGTCAGTTGTGAGAAGCCAAGTGGGTTACTAGGAATTGAACTCATGACCTCTGAATGAACAGTCAGTGCTCTTAACCACTAATCCATCTCTCTAGGGCCAAGAAGCAATCTTTCTTTCCTTTTTCTTCTTTCTTTCTTTCTTTCTTTCTTTCTTTTTTTCCTTCCTTCCTCCCTCCCTCCCTTCCTCACTTCCTTTCTTCCTTCCTCCCTCCCTCCCTTCCTCCCTCCCTCCCTCCCTTCCTTCCTTCCTTCCTTCCTTCCTTCCTTCTTTCTATTAACAAAAGAAAAACAAAATAAATAAAGCCTTCAGGGCCAGATGCTTTTCTATAGCTAGCCATCAATAATAAAATTTTAATGGTGAAATCTAAAAGTGCAAATTCATCAAGAATAAAAATAAAAATAAAACATTAGAATTGATAATTGATATTTTTCTAATAAGATAAACTTAAATTTATCTACATTTATAAACAATGATAAATTTAAACCGAGGTCTATTAAGGAATGATATGTTTCTTTTCACTCAAAAGTCAGTCATCAAGACTTGACTTATTGGGAAATTAAAAGAAAAGTGATTTCAGAAGATGCAATTTAAAGTATTTGATAGTTGATTATTTATGATGAAAGTTAATGTCTATATCTTGCCATATTGCTGAAGTTGTTCATCAGTTTTATGGTGGGATATTTAGGGTCTCTTAAGAAGAGAATCGTGTATCTGTCAACAAGATAATTTGACTACAATGAGTAAGAGGGGATATAGTGGACATTCTAATCTTGTTCTTGATTTTAGTGTTGGAATTTTGAAGCTCTATCTATCTAGAATGATGTTGGCTGTGTGCTTGTCATATATCATATTTATAATGTTAGGCATGACCCCCATCCCTAGTCTGTGTAGGATTTTTATAAAAACATGATAGATTTTTGTCAAATGCCTTTTCAATATAGAGGTGATTATGTGATTCCATGTGGCTACTTACATGATGAACTACATTTATTGGTTTGTGTATTTTGTGTGATCTCTGTGCCTCTAATGTGAGACTTCCAGAGAAAAGGTAGACTGTTTTCTCCAAGATGCAGATACAGGTAAGCCTTTCTAAGTACATCCTGTGACTGAAATTGACACATGGCACCTCATGAAATCAAAAAGCTTTTATTCCACAAGGGAGACTATAAATAGAGTGAAGTGACAGCCTACAAAATGGGAGAAAAATCTGGCAGAGGATTAATGTCCAGAATCCACAAAGAACTAAAAAAGACCTAAGCAATGTGAAATCAAATAATCCAATCAAAACATTGGCTATGGGTCTCAACAGATATATTTACATTCAAAATAAATTTAAATGGCTAAAAAAAAAGAATGTTCATTATCATTAGCCATCGGCAGATTGCAAATTGTAACACTTTGAGATTCCACTCAGCCCAATCAGAATGGCTGTGATCAAGAAAACAAAAGACATTTGAGTTTTCGTTTTTGAGAATTCTTTTTTCCCCCTTAGACCTGTAGTGTTGTTCTCTTGATGTCCTAGTTTTTTTTTACTTGTCATATATTTTGAATATTATTCCTTTATCAGATATGTAGTGGCTAAAATCTTTTCCCATTCTGTAGCCTAACACGATGACAGAATGATGGTGTCCTTTGCTATACAGAGGCTTTTCAGTTTCATGAGTTCCTACTTATTAATTTTTGTTCTTGATGCTTGTGCTATTGGTGTTCTGTATGGAAAATTTTTTCTGTGCCAATGAGTTCAGGAATATTCTCCACTTCCTCTTCTATCAGAATCAGTATTTCTAGCCTTACATTGAGGTCTTTGAACCTTTGAAGCTGAGATTTGTGTAGGGTAATAAATGTGGATCTATTTGCATTCTTCTACATGCAGCCATTTAATATAACCAGCATCATTTGGTGAACATGCTGTGTTTTTTCAGGGTGTATTTCTAGCTTCTTTAGAAAAATTCAGGTGTTCATAGGTATATGAACTTATATTTGGGTCTTCAGTTCGATTCTGTTGCTCAATGTGTCTGTTTTTGTACAAATAGCCTGCTATTTTATTACTATAGTTTTGTAGTATAATTTGAGATTAGAGATGATAATACCTCCTGAAGTTCATTTACCATTCATGATTATTTTAGCTTTCCTGAGTTTTT
Organism: Sigmodon hispidus; assembly: GCA_004025045.1. Classification (NCBI taxonomy): domain Eukaryota; kingdom Metazoa; phylum Chordata; class Mammalia; order Rodentia; family Cricetidae; genus Sigmodon; species Sigmodon hispidus. Next base: position 55,604 of record PVIH01009942.1, on the reverse strand, counting down.
GTTTCCATAAGAAGCAGAAAATTGTCCTTTAAACTTTTTGAAAAATTATGTTGGAATTTTGATGAAGAGTGTATTGAGTCTGTAGATTGCTTTTGGTAAGATGACAGTTTTTACTTATTTATTCTACCAATTCAAATATTGCCATTCAGTTAAAGAAATATAGCAATAAAATGGCTCCTAATGACATTTTTTTGTAGATTCATGCCTTTTTAGACATCATCAAAGAAGCTTTCTTCTGCAGGAGATGGGAACAAATACAGAGACCAATGGCCTAACAATATACAGAGAATGAGAGATCTTGGATCACTCACTCCTAAAAGGTATGTCTTCATGACATCTCTTTCTTCTTAAACTAAAGAACTCTGCTAAAGAGGAGCCAGAAAGGGTGTAAAAGGGATGGAGGACACCATGGAATCATTATCTTCTAGACAGCAGGGCTGGTGCACATATGAAGACATAGAGACTGATAACATAAACAGGGCCTGCATGTGTCTGTACTGAATGGGGTCCTAAAGCTGAAAAAAGAAGAGGACACATGTACCCATCTCTAAACCAGATGTTATCATTAATTGGTAACCATTTGTGAATGAGAAAGAAATAGTTTTCTTCAGGGGCAGCTCATTGAGAAACAAAGGTTGGCACTAGACCCAGCAGTAGGTAGCCAACCCAAAATGTTTTCAATGACAACTTTGGAGGCTCTTTGTTTCATAGTGTTGTCAAGGTATTCCTCCACAACCTTTGTGTATATACAGCTAGATGTCCATCAGCTAATGAGTGAAAACTTAATTCAGATGAACAACAGAGTTCTATTCAGCTGTAAAAAATAAATTATAAACTTTCAGGTAAGTAGATAGAATTGGAGAACATGTTGAGTGAGGCCCAGAAAGACCACAATGAATGTTCTCTCTTACATATAAATATTAGCCTTTAAACATTAGATAGCTAAGTTTAAGATACAGTGAGTGCAATTTAAACTGGATTAGGGCTTAGCTACATTAATGAGTTTCTCTAACTTGAACATCTTTAAAGACTCTCTTTCTTACTATATTTCTTCCTTCATTTTTTGTGACTTTGTTTGGTTTGATTTGACTTTGGTTTTCAGACTTAATCTTTTAGAGGAGTACTTGTGAAAAGTACTTGTCAGGTTTAGTTTGGCTGACAATTTTATGTCACAACTTATCATGGCAATGAAGTCAAGGCAGAAAATTATGATAACTAGTAACATGAAGAGCCAATAGCAGAGAAGAGGGACAGAGACAGAGAGAAAAAGAAAGGATCACTTTTAGGTTGGGTGTTTCCACATTAAATAAGCCAGTCAGAAAAGTCCCCCACAGATTTTCCCACAATCTAACCTGATCTAAATGGTCCCTTATTGAGTCTCTTTTCCCAGATGATTGGAGGTTCAGTTAAGGTAACAATAAACTAGCCAACACATATGGTAAACCGAGTTGAAGTTTCCTAGCGATATTTCATGCTCATAGGTTTGTCTTTGTGTTGGCATGCTTTTTCTTGAAGTGTGGTGGCCTGGTTGGCCAGTAATGAAAGCCTGTTATTATTCTGAATCAGTAGAATAAACATCCAGTAGTCACCCCCCCAAAAAAACAACTAATGCACAATGGTCAGGAATTTGAACACTGGAGTGCTTCTTCAGTGGGTATTCAGCTTTCTCTTCTCAGTGTAGACTTTATACCCTACTCCTAGGATTGCTTAGTGACTTTAATGATGCTATGTGAAAAATTAATTTTGAGCTGAAAAATATAGTGTATACATGTGTACGTGTGTGTGTGTGTGAGAGAGAGAGAGTGTCTGTGTGTTGGGCTCTTTGTGAGAAAGAAAACACATATGATGCACAAATAGATGATGAAATGCTAGAGGTGGGAAGGTTTAATTCAGATTAAGAGTAGGAATATAGAGAAAAGGTTAGAGTAAAATTTAACCAAAACAAGAGCTGTATAGGAAAATCATACATAAATCTATTATTATACAAATTGAAAATACAATTGTAAGAAGGAGTTTCAAGGAACGTATCTCGAATAAGTTAAAACATTACCACACATAGGATTAGGAACAATAAATGATATTTGTCAAAAGTTGTTATTGGCTATGATGCAGATACAAGAAATAGCAATCAATAATTCAGATGTCAACCCATCAGGTGAATAATTCTCTGATGATTAGGTGAATAACCTCGTTTAATTAAGGCTTACAGAACCACAGATTCTGAAAACTGTTTCATCAATCTATCATTTTACATGTACAAAAATGTTATGATATATATATATAATATCTGCACTCTAATATGCAATCTCATGTGATATATACATGTAATCTCATGATTACATTTTGATCTTAAGGACACATATATCTGTTGATAGTCAGGAAGATGACTTCTCATTGACTTGTATAATTTTGATATATAGAAATATAGTAAGATATGCTTTATAACTAGATCTATTGTTTTAGGAGGACTATGGGACACTTAGTAGCCTATTTTGTTTCTTTATGTAAACTAACATTAAAGTAAAACACAACAATTTCTTCCAAGTCTAAGATGAACTACACACAATTAGCTCATTTTTACCTCAGAGGAAATTCAACCTAGACTTGGTGTCTCTGTAATTGGATCGTAAGTCAAAACTACAGATATGCACAAGGACAGAGCTTCAGATGTCTAACCAAGGTTATTAGCACAAAGCAACCTAAGATACGATGACAGTTCTTTGCTTGCTAAAAGTCTGGCTGATAAAGACCTGACTCCCTGTGCAGATTTCTCAACAACTTGTCTTACCTTGTCCCCCTGCCTCAGATCACAGTCTTACATCAAGAACCTTTAAACCAGGCATTATCATGGTTATTCACACACACACCCTCAGATATCTCCCTTGTAACTTTTTTATTACAAAAAGTGTATTGTTAAATATGTATATAAAGCCACATAAAACAAAGGAGAACTAGAAGAAATGAGAACTTAAACTGTGGAGATAGAATTAGAGTTATAGCAGAAGAGTGCAGGACAGAAGGATAATGAGTATGACCTAAACAGTTCATGTCTGAATTTACTATAGATAAAAAATTTTCCTAAGCCCCACCCCTAAAAAACATTTTCTTAAGATCTTTGGGAAGCGGTCTGAGAACTAGTCTCCCAAGCTGCTTCAGCTATTGGCATTGCTCTTGATTGCTGCGTGGTAAGACTGATGTTCTGCCAAATGGACATATAGCCTAGCTGTCCCCTAAATACATATGTTTATACCTATAGACTAGTGCTACTCTCAGCCCATGTCAGAGAAGCTTCTTTTTGGAAAAGTAGTGCAGAGACACACAGATATTCAAAGTGATTGTTGAGAGCTCATCTCTAAGGGGGACATTTACGTCATCTCCCTAAAGGCCCAGAAAACATCACAGAAGAGGGACCACAAAGTTGTGAGAGCTGGAGAATGCAGAAAATGCTCTCTGCTGGGTGTGGCGTGGCTTAAAGAATAATAAATACACAGCAGAAATGGTTACCCGCACAAAACCTTCATAAGAGAAAAAAGAGACACTGATGACAGAGTATCTAGTTTGAGAGAAGAATGGAGCTGGCAAGAGCAAGACAGGATAGGAGAAGGAAATAGGGTAGCATATGTAAGATTCCCTGGCATGTAGCAGCCACTTGGTGAATCCAACACAATGCAGGCAGAGTGCACCTATGGAGGGCACACCCCCAGGTGTGGCTATGTAAATCTATGCCCACTCACTCTCTTTAAAGGAGACACCATGTGAAGGCCAATCTCTCTTCCCAGCTTTCCTCCCTCATACCTGCTCCTTGAATAAACTCTTGTGTGGCATCTGGTGGTGTTTGTCTGTTCTCATACACAAAACCAACAGCATATGATCACAGTTTATTCTATTCATTTATGAAATGATAAAAACTGTGTGTAAACATTAAAACACAATATATCTACTTACTTTTCTTGTGGCTGTGACAAAATGCCTGACAGACACAGCCTAAGGCAGAAAAGATTTACTGTGGCTCATTATGTCAGAGCGTACTGTGTATCATGGGGAGGCACTGTGCTTGGTACAGTGAAGTGTCAACTGACCGCTTTTCACATGGTTGTTTAGTAGGAAACAGAGTGTGACAGGAAAGAGACCATGTAATGGTCCCCTAAGGTCTTTTCTAAAATGACCAATCCCTCTAGTGTGGCCCCACCTCCTAAAGATTCTAGCTTCCCAATGCTTCTCCAAGGTGGGACATATATATTAGTCAGCTGGGGATAACTAAGACTCAGACCAGATTTCTGCTCATCTGCTGCATTATCTTCCCATAGTTCTTGTACTACCTGGTTTTGTGTGTCAACTTGACACAAACTAGAGCCATCAGAGGAAGCAACTTCAGTTGAAGAAATGCCTCAATGAGATCCAGCTGTAAGGTGATATGGGACTATGCTTTTATACACTATAAATATTTATCACTATAAATATTGGTTTAAAAAATGTTGATTGGTCAAGTAGCTAGACAGAAAGTAGAAGCAGGGTAACTAGACTAGGAGAATTTTGGGAAGCAGAAGAACAGAAAGAGACAACAGTGAGACATAGAGGATGCAGGATGAGAATGTTGCACTTAGCATTAAGGTACCAACCCACATGTCTAAACATAAATAAAAATATGGATTAACTTAATGTATAACAGTCAACAAGAAATAAGCCTAAGCAATAGGCCAAACAGCTTGCAATTAATATAAACCTCTGCATGTTTATTTGGGACTGAATAGCTGCAGGACCAGTCAGGTGATGCACAGAAACTTTATACTATAGTAAGGCATTTTCTCATTTAGTGATCAATGGGAGGGAGCCGAGCCTATGGTGGGTGATGTCAGCCCTAGGCTGGGAGTCCTGGGTTCTATAAGGAGGTTAGCCAAACAAGCCATGGAAAGCAAGCCAATAAGCAATACCCCTTAATGGCCTCTGTATCAGCTCCTGCCTAAAGGAGCTTTGCTTGAGTTCCTGCCTGACTTCCTTCAGTGATGAACACCAATGCTGAAGTGTAAGCCAATTATACCTTCCTCCCCAAATGAAAATAATTCAGTTGCTGGCATAGAATGATTCCATCCTGATTATCTTACCTAGTTTGGCTCTGCTTTCTGGGTGTCAGGGTGAAATCTCCTATTTCTGACTTCCGGTGGACTCATGGAAGGGGATGGAGATAAAGGACAGAATTGCCTACTGGGTAGGAGAAAAACTTGCAAAATAATTGAAGTGTTTGTTCCCAAAGACATATTTTTTTTTTATGTTTATACTCAAGCCTAGGAACTCAGTGTTCCTAACTTACGTTTATCTAAATCTCCTAACAGGAAACTTTAAAACCACATCAGATAACTTGAATTGCTGTCCAAGTCCTGTAGAGAAGTTTCCTACAAATATAGTTTTAAAAAGTGGGTGGGGAGTAGCAGGATCAGATAAAAAAGAAACAACAGAGTGCTTTATACACACCAGTGGTAGAACTTGAAATGAAAAAGACCCAGTGGATGTCTTGGAATGCAGAGGGCAGAGCTCTGGATAGAAAAGCAAAAATGAGTACAATCTGAATCTGCTGTTGCTAATACTGTGGTCTATGGAGGACACTCACTGTGTGTGTGGGGGGGTATACGTGTGGGTGTGGTGTAGGTCAGAGTGCAACTGTGTGGATTTGATTTTTTCCTTTCACCTTCATAAGAAGTCTGGAGATCAAACTCAGGTCACCAGATTATGTGGCAAGTACCTCCACTCACTGAACCTTATCTTTGGCCCCTCTGAGCTTCACTGAGTCACACTCACTAGCTAGTGCATTTATTCATCCACCCAACAAGGGTTACTGAGCATCTACATTGTGCCAAATACTAAAATATGCACTTTAGATTTACACTGGAGAAAATAACAATGACTTTTATGGGCTCAGAGAATGTAGCTTTACAGGCCATTTAGCTAATAATTCAGTCTATGTTCTCATTTTTTTTTTCATGGCATTTCCAGATAAAGCTTTTATCAACCTTGTTAATCTCTGAGACAACATAATTTTACTTAAAATAGTTTGCTCAAAAAAAATAGTTTTCTCTATTGTTTGGCTTTCTTATTTCATTGCTTTGAGTTTAGTTTTTCCCTTTTTCTACTTCTCCAAAGTCAAAGGTTAATCATCAGTTCTAATTTTCTTTTTAAAATATAGATTATAAATATCTATATATTTTGAGCAATACATTACTGGTGAAGTTTTCTCCATAGTCCATAAATTTGTGTATGTTGGATGCTTGTTTTCATACATTTCAAAGTATTTTATAGCTTATCTCATGATTTCTTCTGTGATTCACTGGCTATTTATAACTGTCTCATTTAACTTTCTTGTGTTTGTTTTATATACCATGCTAGTATTGGTTTCAAATATTAAGTCCTATTAGTCAGAAAACGCACTTGTCATTTTAAACTGATTAACATTTAACTTATTTTGAACTAAATATTATTAATATTGAGAAATTTTCATATTACCTTAGGAAGAGTCTAGGTTTATTTTTGTATTTACTATCCATGTCTTATCTAGTTTAAGGTTTATTTTTGTTGACAGTGTTTTCTGAGCTTTGGCAAGGGTAGGTTAAATCACTTCTTTGTACTGTTAGTCATATTACATGGGATGGGAAGTTAACCTCCTTCAGTTTCATAAAAGAGGCAGCATAGATCTTAAAACAGCCATTCATAGTATACTTGTGGAATTTGGAAACCAGATTCAGAATGTGTCCCTAGTACTTATCTCTGTAGAAAGCACATGCTTGGACAGTAGCCAGGTGAATGAAACTTGACTCTTAAAGGGCTGAAGTATTGAAAAACAAAGGAGGGGTCTGAAAAAACTGACTGAGAAACAACCCTATGACCAGAGAAACCCAGTGTCCATCCTGGAGTGCTCATGGGTTCTTCACGCTCCTCAGGCCCCTGCCTTCTTTTTGTGCTGTGAGTCTAGATATTTTTATCATGTAAAATTTCCTCTGGATGTCTTTTATATCCATTTGGTTTATACATTCTTTGTGAAATCTATCATCTTTCTCTTATACCAGCTCACTCTGTCTGCTCCTGTAAGAGGTCTAAAACTATCCAGCCATTGTTGCTCAACTGTTTTCTCCCTCTAATTATGTCAGCTTTGACTTTAGATAATTTGGCTATATTTTAAATGTTCTTATGTTAAAATGATTTTGCTTTTCTGATAGATTTTGTGATTATTTTAGGTATCATTTTGAATCCACCAATATTTCTGAAGACTGTTTTATCTGATGTTAACATACCACCCTGCCATTCTTTTACTATTTTAATAATATCACTTTTCTTCATTTAACCATTATACTTTTAGTAAAAATGTGTTTCTAGTATACAGAATTTACTTGGATCATGATTTTATCAATTTAGCTAGTCTGTGCTTTTTGATTGAGTTGCTTAATACATTTACATTTAATAGAATTTCTAAGTTTTTGAGAATGCTTAGATATGCCATTTTATTATTTGTATTCCATGTATTATATACCGTGGTTCTCTTGTGTTCTATAACTTTCATCTTTTGAATGAACTAGACTTTTACTTTTTAGCATACAGTATTTGACTTCACTTTACTATACTTGGAAGTGATTTTCATCCATCCCTTCAATCCTTGTGGATTATGATTAATCTTAATTAATAATAATCTAGTCCAGAATAATACAAATGTAATTTCAATTATTTAGTTCCTTTTTCCTTCCTTTGTGCAACTGATAGCAAAATTACACTCTTGATATGTCTGTATATGTGTTCACACATGTGTGAGAGGATAGATGTATATGCATGAGTGTACATGCACATGTATTAACATTCATATAGAAAGTCAAAGGTTGATTCAGTGAGGTCTTCTTTGATCAATTTTTACTTTACTAACTGAGGAAAACTCTTTCAGTGAATAAGAACTTACTGGTCCATGCTATCTGGCTAAATTATTAGAGGTACCCTGTGTCTGCCTCTTGAGTGCAACGATCATAGACAGATCATCATGACCAGTCAAGTTTTTGAAAAATCTTATTACATTTATTGATAGATATTTTTTTAAAGATAATGTATTCTGGCTACTCTCACTCATGACCTTTTCTTGCATCTTTGTCAATCCCAAAACTTCGAATAACCCATTCAAGAAGTGGGGTTCAGAACTAAAAAAGGAATTCTCAAGAGAATAATTACAAATGACTGAAAGGCACTTGAAAAAGTGCTCAACATCTTTAGCCATCAGAGAAATGCAAATCAAAACAACTTTGAGATACCACCTTACACCTGTCAGAATGGCTAAAATCAAAAACACAGATGTCAGCCTATATGGAAAGGATGTGGAGCAAGGGGAACACTCCTCCATTGTTGGTGGGAGTGTAAACTTGTTCAGCCACTCTGGAATGCAGTATGACAGTTTCTCAGAAAACTGGGAAACAATTTCCCCAAGGATCCAGCAATACCACTACTGGGCATATACCCTAAAGATACACATTCATACCCCCAACGCATTAGCTCAACTATGTTCATAGCAGCATTATTCATAATAGCAAGAACCTGGAAACAACCTAGATGCCCCTCAACTGAGGAATGGATTAACAAACTGTGGTTCATCTACACAATGGAGAACTATTCAGCAACAAGAAAAAATGATATCCTAAAATTTGCAGGCAAATGAATGATTTGGACAATATCCTCCTGAGCGAGGTATCACAAACCCAGAAAGATAAGCAGGGGATATATTCACTCATTAGTGGACTTTAAGCAAAGACATTCTTTTTTCATTGGGAGATGATGGGTGAATAAAGTAATTTAAAACACACACACACACAAACCACAACAAAACAAAACTTCTGATTTGTCTTCAGAAGGGTTGCTTAGCAGAAATTTGTGGTGGCCATAGTGAATCAGTTGGCAATGGCTGTGACCTACTGTGCTTGTTTTATCTGTAGCTGAGCCTAACCTGGTTTGAGAAACTTTAGATTTTATTTTTTATGTTTCATGTATTTTAGAGAAAAGAGAAATTTTATTACTATATGTATTTTTTGTTATCTATTTTGAATGTTTTGCTTTTTTATATAATGTTTGATATTGATTTTCAAAAATACAATAAAAAAGACAGCCACTGCCTAACTTCTTTCCTCCTAAAAAGAAAAGATAAAATTCTTTGATTGTGCTTGAAAGTAGTATTTATTTATGAGTATAAGCATAGAAAGATGGGCACCCACATAATGGCATGGTAAGATGGATATCTTTGAAAACTCTTGCGCAATAACTCAGACAAAACAAAATCTAGAGACAAAACTGCTATGTGATCCAGCTGTTCCACTCATGAGCATGAACCCAAAGGGTGCTGTATCCTACTATAAAGATAGTGCTGCAACCATGTTTATTGCTTCCCTGTTCTTCATAGTCAGAAAATTGAACCAGTGCATTTTTATATCAAGTGATAAATTGTTAATAAAAATATTGTGTGTGTATATAAGATGTTTTATTTAACTATAAGAAAAATTAAATTTGCTGCTAAATGGATGGAACTGGAAAGTTCATAATGGAGTAAATGAGAGCAGAAGGACAAATGCCATATTCTTTCTTGCATGACATAGTACCTCAATTTGTAGCAACTGTAGAAGACGAGAAAATAGAAAGGATTCATTAGCTGGGGGCATGCCTTAATGGAGGGGGATAATGGAATATCTATGATATGTAAGTGGGAAGGGAGAACATTGAAGTTGAAATAGTTTAAGTATGGATGGTATTGGGAGGTGTGGGGGACATGGAATAGGGGTGTTTAAAAACATTATGTGGAAACCAACTACTTTGTAAGCCAGTTTTTAAAGCCTAAATTTTAAAAACTTTTAAGTGGGAGATATAGGTGGGAGATATCATGCATACCAAGATAATGCTCTTCCTAGAAACCTTTGATTGCTAAACAAAAATACCAGCTCTAGATAGGTAATCCTTTATGAGTCATTGGCTAGGAAGGCATCAGAGACCCCATAGATAACACAGGCTTTTATAGTTCTATTGGTTTCTCATTATAATTAATTGATAAGACACTGATGCTAAAGAAACCACACATCTTTGTAATAAGATATATTGAAATCAATTTCCAAAGTAGGAAGCTTTTCCCTGTGGCCTAGTTTTTGTTATTATAGAAGATGCTGTGCAGGTTACTGACGGTAAGAAAGGCAACAATGATATCACCCTTCTTGGTACCCTATGAACAATACCAACCTGACAGCAAGATGTGAACACAGATGCAATAGTGGCACAGATGAAATATAGGTAATCAGCCACTTTGGCTGGGTTTTACGCTTGCTCCACAGGAAAGGATTTGTTCTGGTACTATAAACCTGTAGGGGAAAGCAGCCATCTGGTCTGCTGAAGCTTCAAATGCCCTGTTCTGGGTAGTGTGCCTAAGCATGCATACTGGCCACTTCTGAGTCAGCTTGGAGTCTGCTATTGTGTCTGGTGATTGGTGACATGTGACCACTGAGGTGCTGGTGACCAATGAGAGAGAGAGAGAGAGAGAGAGAGAGAGAGAGAGAGAGAGAGAGAGAGAGAGGCCAAGGGAATGGCTGACAGTCAAAGGGAAATCAGGAGAGGAATTTAGATTTGCCCCACGTCCACAATAAAGGGTCTGTGAGTTTGTGAATCTGTGAGTCTACAGGACTACTATTTGTTTTAAAGGAGTCTAGATCTACTTCTCATTTGACTCCTGGAGTCTGTGTCATTTAACTCCATACCTTCTCTCCCTCTCCCGTAAGGGGTGCCCAGATAGTATACCCTGCAATATAAATCCAGTTAAAAAAGATCAAACAACAAAATCTTAGTTTGAGAAGATCTTATGTTCAAGAGACCAATTTATCACTATTGTACAGTTAAATTGACATTGTTACTACTTTCTGAATATTTATGTTTATACACACTCAACTCTTATGTGGACACTAGAGATCTGAAAGCCAGTCCTCATGTTTGGACAGCAAGTACTTTCTCCACTTTCTCCTCCTCAGCTCCAGAAATTCCACTTTTATACATCATATATGTACAACAAATTAAAATGAAACACTTGAAAAATTTAAATTGTTGCATTACACAATTTTTTCTAATAAGTTGGAGGAATTAGAACTGTAATATTTATTTAAATTATCTTTTAATTTACCACTGAAATTTCTTTTAATCTTAATATTTTTTAGTTAGTTGAACTTACTGCACAGTATTCTGTATGGAAGGACTCCAATATTTCTTGTAAGATGAGTTATCTAGTATCTAATCCTTATAGGTTTACTTTTCTCATTATGCTTTACATTCTAGAAAATAGCTCCTAAGGATATAAAATTTTTGCTGCCTTGTTTTAACCCTTGAATTTTGAATGTGTCAATTTATTTTTTTCTGGTCCCATATGTTTCACCCTGAGCCACTGTATTTAACCCTTCTGCCTCTAGCTAACACCTTTAATCCCATTACTTGGAAAGCAATTCTTGGGGCAGGCAGATCTCTGTGAGTTCAAGGCCAGGTTGGTCTACAAAGTTAGTTCTGGGACAGACAGAGCTACACAGTGAGATTCTGTTTTAATCTTCCTACCCCAACCTCCAATGTTCTGGGATTACAGGTATGAGACATCAATCTCATCTCTAGGATAATCTTACTGTTATCTGTTTTAATTCAGTATGTGTTAAGTACTGAATCTCCTAGGATATATCATATGGGGTTTATTGGATTTACTAGATGTAGAGATTATTGTTTTCATTAAACTTCAGAATATGTGGCAGTAAGTTTTCCAAATACTTTACTATCCCTTTCCTTTTATTTCTCCTCAGAAACATGATACAGATTATTTATGATGCATATGCTGACATACGTTACCATTACAAGGCTCTCAGAAATATTACTTTCTTCATTCTATTTTCTATTTCCCAGATTTGATAATTTCAGTTAGCCTATCTTTACCTTTTAAAAAGTTTGAAGTAGTTCAGATCTGCCATTGAGCTTTTCTTTATTTGGTTTTGCAACTCTAGCGTTCCCATTTGATTATTTTTCAAAACAATCCATGTATCCTCCAACATTTTCTCCCTATATAGCTCACACCAATCTGGGATTTGCTCTGTAGCATCATAATTCTGGGAATGTTCCCATTTCCATAGTCCTAGTGCTGGGATGTAGGTGAGCATCATTGTGCCCAGGAAAATTTATATCTGCATCAGAATTTGCTATCCAGTGGGAAATCATTCTTTTGGGGGTTGGGGAATCATTGTTATACATCCTTTTCTTACTTTAGAAATAGTTTTTTGCATTTAAAGCCATTAATTTGAAAACTTTGTCTTTATCTTTGATTGTTAAGAAACATAATAAGAGGGGTAATTTAAGTGTCTTTCCAAGTTTATCTTGGAAATGTACACAGATTATTACTTATAGCAATAATTTTGAGTTTTTAAAGCCCCCTCTGAGCACATCTTACTCCCATCTAAATTTTTTTTTTTGGTCAGCTTTTCATTTGATCCAATGATTATTGCCTTGTGTGTTAGCTTTTTTATGCTCTAACAAAATGCCCAGGACTGAGTAATATATAAAGATGAAGGTTTATTTACATTACAGTTTTAGAGGCTGAACATCTGGGATCAGGCAATTCCATTGGTTTGGCTTGAGAACCTCAGATCAGATGGCATTATGATGGGCTAAATAAGTGTAAGTGTATAAGTATGATCATATAGAAAGACAGAGAGAGTAAGGTCCAGGATCTTTTTATTATACCCAAATGTCATAATTGCCCATGAGAACTATTCTTCTAAGAGCAGCATCCTATTACCAGAATTCTACTTCTAAAAGGTTTCAGAACACTGGAAATTAAACTTTTAGCACACACAGCTTTTGGGGGTTGGACTCAAACCATATCCAGCCAGTGCACCACTTCAGGAAGCTACAGTGTTCAGCAGCTGGTGCTGTTTTTGACTAATGTCCCTAGGGGGAAACGCTGTTTGTACTGCAGCTGAGATGGAGTAAAGTCATACCCTGCAGGTGGGAATTTCTAGGGGAATTCCTAACGAAAATAATCTCACAACAGACTTTTGAAGTCCTGTACCCTTCCTGCCACCTCAAATGCCCACTGGGCTGCTATTTTCCATAAGATCTCTAGTCATAAGTTCTTTTGTTTTCAAAGCTAAAGTGAAGCTGAGATGAGCTGATGGGAGCAAGTCAGAATCTCATAAAGCTTATTCTTCTCAGTAAAATTATGCTGTGGGTTGAGTTCCTTAGGAAAATGACTCTGAATTAGAGGTTTGGGCAAAAGAAGGAGTCTTCAAATCAGCACCTGTGACTAAGAAAAATGGGGCTAGGGAAAGGAAATATATGGTGATGGAGTATAGCTTAGGTTTTGATGGGAGAAAGTGATTCCATAGTGTAGCCGAAAGGTTTCCTATGTCCTATAGCTGCTTGGTCCCAAATAAACACACAGAGGCTTATATTAATTACAAACTGTTTGGTCTGTGACTCAAGATATTACTAGCTAGCTCTTGCTTCTTCAATTAACTAATTTCTACTGATCTATGTATTGCCATGTGGCTGGTGGATTACCAGTACTTTTATATCTTGCTTCTTGGGCAGCTAGATCGTGTCTCCCAGATTCTGCCCTTCTTTTTCTGTTACTCTGCTGGGATTTTCTACCTATCTGTAAGCTGTTTTGCCGTAGGCCAAATAACTTTTTTATTAACCAATGGTAGGAACACATATTTAGCATACAGAAAGATCATCCCACAGTACTATAGAACACACAGAGAGGAATTTACCTTCATATCAGCATAGCATTGTGTAAAAAATAATATTTAAGACAAGAAGTGAACAATTGACAAAACTCTATTACATGAATAAACTATAAAAACATTAAAATTTTAAATTTCATTTATTTGTGTATTTTATACATGAGTGTTTCACCTTCATGCACACCAGCAGAGTGCATCAGATCCCATTACAGATAGTTGTGAGCTACCATGTTGTTACTGGGATTTGAACCTGAGACCTCTGTAAAATCAGTCAAGTGCTCTTAATCTCTCCATCCCCTATTTCTTTATGTTGTGTGTTACGGTTTTTGCTTTTGGAGGTCACAAGGCAACTTTCTAGGGGTCTGTCCACTTCTTTTAACCGGATTAAACTCCAGTTATAAGAGTTGGTGGCAAGCTTCTTCATCCACTGAGCCATCTTGTGGCCTAGAAATAAAAAACAATACTAAACAATTCTCAGAAATGAAAGGGAATATATCATTTGTTAGAGAAACTGAAAGAAGTTTCATAAGATAAAATTGTATCTGAGGAATACGGCAGGAGTCAGAAACAGATATAACCAATCTAAACAAAGCTATTAAATGGTTTACAGCCATTCTCAAGAAGGCAAATAAAACTGGTGAATGTGGGCATTCCAGGAGATCACTTGTAGGTATTATAGCAGCAGATTCACATGTGCTTTTGATGGCTTGCAAATTACATATCAAAAGTTTTTTAAGTGGCTATTTTTTTTCTTTGTGTAACTGCAAATGAAGTTTGGCTTTGGAGGTACATTGGATAGGATCACAATAAGGTAAAACAGAAGTTCTTAAGGAATGGCTAGACAACTAATGTTTTAGATCTGGGAAAGGAGTCGGGATATGTTTGATGGTCATGTTCAGTTAGGCTTTGAGTCTGACTCATTACCATTTTGACTTTCTTATTTAAAACACCTGTGTAGAAGAAGGACATGTGACTAAAAACAGCTTTCACAGAGAATGTTAACTGTACTGGAACTTTTAAATGTCAGCTGAGAAGCTTCAACCAGATTCTCTGAGGGATCCCTCTCCCTTCCCTTCACCTTCATTTTCCTTGACTTTCTATCCTGTCTCAAAAGGCTGGGTACAGAAAGAACTGTGGAAGAGCAGACACTTATGTTCTATTAAATCTTGAACAACACTCACTTCCAGAGTTTCCAATGGTGTTAGTTAACCAAGGCCTTTGTAGAACATCTAGCTGCCCGAGCCCATCTTTCTAAGCCACAGGTGTTGGTTTGGGAGCCCCCTTGCTAATTTATATCATGTATCAAAAGCAAACCTCAATATCAATTGCGCATCTCCTTTTCTTTTCTGGAGAACTTGACTTACAATTAAGAAGAAACTTTCATACACATCCTAGCAAACAGTGAAGTGTCACCTGTGACAGGTTCGTTCTTTACATGATGGTGTAATATTTATTCCTGAAAGCAATACCAATGAAGGCTATAGAGAGACGCAAAATTTTCCTCAGCCTAAACCTCAATTGCAGCTACATCTTCAGCTCCATAAATCAAGCATTTAGGAAATAATTGCCCTAGGTGTTTTCATTTTTCAATATACACATGAAAATGAACAATTTATGTGAAACCTACTAGATTTATAGGAACCCAATGTCTCAGGCAAAGGAGAAGCAAACAATTTTATTTAACAAGGTGAGCATTCATAGATTTTAATTTGCAATTCTATCTGCCCATTTTAAGGTAAAAACTTTGAACAGAGGAAGGACGTGATCTCTTTGACAGCCTCTACTGACCATAATGTGTACATTAATATTTTTTCTCTTATAAAAAATATCAAGAGATATTTAAAAGGGCAGATTTTGTAAATATGATTATATTAGCTAAAGTGGTGGTGGTGTGTGTTGTTTTTATATTAAGCAAATAATCAGCTTGACTGATGGGTGCACTGAGTTGAAGGGGATCCAATGGTAAAATGAATGAATATTTCATACCAAAATATAATAGGGAATACTCATAATAACTTGGTAACAAAATAGGAATTTTTTTTCAGGGTTAAATGCAAAAATCATTATTGTATATGTTTTACAGCAAATATTTAGAAAAGTCAAATATGAGAGATGATACACTCAGACAATGGCCCTGCTGTGTGTGTCTATGAACTGATTTTAAGCACAAATCTTCCATATAACTCATTTTATGTGCAAAGTTATTTCAAAATCATGTAACAACACAAGGTGGCTGTAGGCAATAAGTTAGTAAATAATGAAGTTTGCTAAGTGATTATATGATAAACTACCTTTTAACTACTATATATAAAATATTTGAAAATTGGAATAACTTTTTTCTATGCTGGTTTTAGGAAAATTTACCTTTTACTTTTTATTAAAATTTCAGAGCTCATTCATGACCAAATGAGGGTGTAAACTGAACCTCACGTGGCTGCTTCCTCTTCAGTTTCTTTTCATTTCACCACAAAACCTATGTCATTTATCAGAAATTCATCTAAGTGCTTTTCTTAGAAACAAGAAGTCACAAATTGAAAGGGTATTTTTGGAGGTCTTATGCATTCACAATTTCATCAAAAATTCAGACATGTCTAACGAGGTCACTTGCAACTCTAAATAATCTAAAACAAAATATATACAAATCTAGCAAACAACTGAATTAATGTAAAAAGAAGACCAAATGAGAGAACTTTCAAGGATATAATAATACAGGTGTAGTGGCTTCTGACTGTGATTCTTAGATTGTACAGGAGGCTTGAGGCAGTCGGATTGTGACATGTTTGAGAATAGCTTGGGCTAGGTAGTTCCCGACCATCTTGGATTACATAGTGAAACCCTGTCTCAACAAAAACCAAACCAACCAAACAAACAAAACCCAGCAACAAACAAATGGGGTGGAGTAGTTAGGCTAAAAAAATGGCTCAGTTGTTAAGAAAATTTAACTTCCCAGCACCCTTGTTGGGTAACTTACAATTGCCAGCAGCTCCAGCTCCAGGGGGATTTGATACCCTTGGTCTCCATGGGCACCTGTGGTCACATGTACAATCTCATATGCAATCTATACACAAATACATAGTTGACAATAATAAAAATTAAGTCTTAGAAATTAAGTTTACTATATGTATTCCTTTCTACCTTCATGCTGGGATGTTGAAAGTAGCCAGGTTATTTGTCATGGTGTAAAAATGTGGTCAATGGTTTATTTTTTCATGGAATTTTAATTTCCATCTGAAACTTCATCACAATCACTGCCATCTCCATTTCTTTCATCATTCTGATCTTGTCAGGTCCAAATGGTTAAAGCATCAAGCTTCTCTTTGCTTTATTTTGAGTCTTCTCTAGTTCTCTCCACCAAACTATTCCATACCTCTGTCAATCAGCTCCAACATTTGATAGATATTGTCAGGTATAATCATAGAAACCACTTTACTTTAAAGGAAGCCTAAATTATATATATTATATATAGCAGCATTTTGTGGAAAGAAGGAAGAAGTAAAGGAAAATAGATAATGAGAGATAGATGATAAATAGGTAGGTAGGTAGATAATAAAACATGTAGAGGTTATCTGATATTTTAAAAAAATATTTCAACAAACTTTTGAAGGGAATGTGTATACATAATTTAATCTAGTCTAGGATGTAGCTTAATGGCAGAGCACTTACATAGCATGTTCTAGATCGTGGTTTCAGTCCTCAACACTGCCCCTGAAATGGGAATAAAACAACCCAACTTTCTGGGTATATCTTTCTGAACAAGGGAGTTCAGTCAAAGCCACAAAGAAACTAAGAATTACAAATGTTGTAGTCACAGTGTGAGTGACAACTTGGCAATTGTTTCAGAAGGCACTTATGGCTGAGCAAAAACAGCCACTTGTAACTATAACTCTGCTCTTGGTTGAGCTAAAGGACTACTTTGTTTTCTTAGTAGATGTTGAATAGCAAAGAGGCTTCACTTAGGATTAAGAATCCCAAGGCAAGACAGGAAGCATCAATAAAAGGATCCTGGCAGAGTTTAGGAGCATTTACTTTGGCACAGTACTTAATAGATATTATTCAGAGGCTGGAGAGGGTCTAAGAGCATGGTCTTGGACCCAGCACTTGGGAGGCAGATGCAGGCAAGTCTTTGTGAGTTGAAAACCACTCTGGTCTATACAGTGAGTTCCAGGGCAGCCAGTGCTACACAGTGAGACCCTGTCTTAAAACATCAGGAAACAAATTAAACTAGATGTACCTAAAGACAATTGACTTTGATATCACAGAGTTAGTATTTGACTTATTCTCAGTCATAAATGTAATATGTATATTTGTTTATCTAACACAATAATAAAAATTTCAAATATTTAGACATGTAAAATTTATGTGTATAGTGTGTGTGGAAACTACAGGATAACTTGCCAAATTTGGCTCTTTGCTTCCAGAATGTGATTCACAAGAATCAAACTTAGGTGGTCAGGCTAAGAGACCTAACATTTACCAGTAAAGATATCTCACTGGCCTTTTCAAATCTAAAATGTTTTAGTAACTTTTGGAAGAGAAGAAATCTCCCAAAGTTAAAAAAAAAAAACAAACAAAAATCATGAAACTTTTTCAGGGACATTTAGTATATAGCATATGGCAATCCTGATGTGATGACTAGGTCAATGAAAATGCCTAATCAAGGGGCTGGAGAGATGGCTCAGAGTTTAAGAACACTGACTGTTCTTCCAGAGGTCCTGAGTTCAATTCCCAGCAACCGCATGGTGGCTCACAACCATCTATGAGGAGATCTGGTGCCCTCTTCTCTATACTGTATACTTAATAAATAAACAAATATTTAAAAAATAGAAAAAGAAAAGGCCTAATCAATATGAAAGAAAGAAGACTGGGTATATAGTTTCTTTATACCTCAAGGAAACAATTAGCCTAGTAACTAGAACCCTCACAGCCAATGAATTAAGAACCATCACCTAATGATTTTGTGTTCCTGGACAGAGCAGAACTATACCACAGACGGTCATTCAAGGCTTTCTGGCCTCTGATGCCTCCTGCTGGTCTTGTGAGGCATCAAGAAGCTGTTTATTCCCGATGAACTTCCTGTGGGGGATGATCAGCAGGCATTCTATACTCCTTCCTGCAAACCTCCCTCTTCCTCATTTAAATAGCTACATAGAATTCTAAACATGCAAGAAAGCTGAGGAATGTTGAGAATATGAAAACAAAAGTCACAGATGTTTCTGTTTCATGTTTCATAACCTATGTGATACATGCATAAAACAGATTTCACTAAAATGAAACTCTATGGCATCACTTTCCTCTAATTATGGTTTTAACCATGTATCACCATATATATAAAACATTCTAGGTATTTAGTTAATATTGAGGGGATCAATGCATGCATGGAATTGTGAAGTTAACATTTCTTTATACATAACACTTACGACATGAGAAAGGATTACACCCACAAATAGGAAGAAATAACTGCATGATTTGTTTTTCAAATTTGCTCTTATACACAGTAGGGTGATGTTTAATCATGGGTTTTATCAGATATTGTGGCATATGCTTAAAATTCCTACACTTGGGAAGCTGAAGGAACAGATTTTGATTAGTATTATGGCAGCCTGGGCTACAACAGGGACTCAGTCTCAACAAAAGAATTTAAGACATTTTATATACATATATATTTATATTAATTTTGATTTTGTATTTTATGAATTCTATCACAAACTATTTTGTCCATTGCATTATATTATATTATATTTATTATGTTATATTGGCTAATCATAGTAGGAACATAAAATAGTATCCTTCTATTCACAAGCCATGTTTACACAGACAGCAAAAGAAATTAGTTAAGAGACACCGTCCAGAGGTGAGCAACCTGAAACAGAAAATGCCTATAAAGATACAGGAAGCCTACAGAACACCAAATAGACTAGACCTACAAAAAAAGTCTGCTTGCCAAATAAAAATCAAACCTATAGAACATAGAAAAACTACTAAGAACAGCATAGAAAAAAAGGCCAAATCATCTATAAAGGCAAACCCATCAGAATAACACCCAACTATTCAATGGAAACAATGAAAGCAAGAAGGTCTTGGTCAGACATTTTGCAGACACTAAAAGTGCATGGATCTCAACCCACACTACTGTACCCAGCAAAACTATCGATTACCATACATGGAGTAAAAAAGATATTTCATGACAAGACCAGATTTAAACAATACCTATCCACAAATCTGGCTCTACAAAAAGCCCTAGAGGGAAAACTTCAACCTAAGGAAACCAGAAATACCCATATACCCCCCAAAATTGATAAGCCCACAGAAGAACCCACACACACACACAAAAAGGAAATATAATCTACCACAAAAATAACAGGAAATCACAATCACTGCTCATTAATATCCCTTAATATCAATGAACTCAATTCACCTACAAAAAGACACTCACTAAGAAGATGGATACAAAAACAAAAGCCATCATTCTGCTGCATACAAGAAACAACCCTCAACAACAAAGACAGACAGAGGCTCAGAGTAAAGGGTTGGGAAAAGATTTTGCAATCAAATGGTCCTAAGAAACAAGCTGGTGTTACCATCCTAATATCTAACAAAGTAGACTTTAAGCTAAAAGCAATTAAAAGGGACCAAGATCATCATTACTTATTCATCACAGGAAAAAAATGGTCAAGAGGAGATTTCAATCCTGAGTATTTATGCCCCTACTATAAGGGCACCTACCAATGTAAAACAAACACTGCTAAAACTCAAATCCCACATCAATTCTCACACTCTAATAGAGGGTGACTTCAATACCCCACTTTCATCCTTGGATAGGTCAACGAGACAGAGACTCAACAGAGAAATGAGGGGTCTGACAAAAGGTAATGATGCAAATGGATATAAAAGATATTTACAGAAGCTTCCACCCAAATGCAAAGGAATATACATATTACTCAGCACCACATGGAACTTTCTCTAAAATTGACATGATTGGTCATGAAGCAAATATCAACAGATACAAAAAAAATAGAAATAATCCTTTGTATCATATCAGACCACCAGGACCTAAAGTTAGAGGTCCACAACATCAAAAATCACAGAATGCTGACCAACTCATGGAAACTAAACATCACTCAGCTGAATCACCTCTGGATCAAGGAAGAAATTAAGAAAGATATCAAAGTCTTCCTAGAATTTAATGAAAATGAATCCACAATTTACCCAAACTTGTGGGACACAATGAAAGCAGTCTTAAGAGGAAAATTCATAGCACTAGATGCCTATATGAAAAGCCTACAGAAATCCCACACTAGAGAACTAACAGCTCAGCTAAAAGCCCTAGAACGATTAGAAGCAAACTCACCTAGAAGGAGTAGATGGCAGGAAATAAGCAAACTTAGAGCTGAAATCAATACAATTGAAACAAAAACAACAATACAAAGAATCAATGAATCAAAGAGTTGGTTCTTTGAGAAAGTCAGCAAGATAGATAAGACCTTATCCAAACTAATCAAAAAGCAGAGAGAGAGCATCCAAATCAACAAAATCAGAAATGAAAAGGGGGACATAACAACAGACCCCATGGAAATCCAGAGAATTATCAGATCATACTTTGAAAATCTGTATTCCACAAAAATGGAAAACCTAGAGGAAATGGACAGCTTTCTGAACAGGTACCATTTACCATAATTAAATGAAGACCAGATTAATTACTTAAACAGACATATAATGTTAAAGGAAATTGAGGCTGCCATTAAAAGCCTCCCAAGTTAAAAAAGCCCAGGTCTAGATGGTTACAGTGCAGAATTCTACCAGACATTCAAAGAATTACTACCATTACTCCTCAAACTATTTCACACAGTAAAAACTGAAGGAATATTGCCAAATTCCTTTTATGAGGCCACAATTTATCTAATACCCAAGACACTCAAAGATGCAACAAAGGAGAATTACAGACCAATTTCCCTCATGAATATTGATCCTAAAATTCTCCACAAAATTTTGGCAAACCATATACAACAATATATGAAAAAGATCATCCACCATGACCAAGTAGGCTTCATCCTAGAAATGCAGGGATGGCTCAACATACGAAAAACCATAAACATCATCCATCATATAAACAAACAAAAGGAAAACATGCATATGATCATATTCTTAGATGCGGAAAAAACCTTTGACAAAATCCAACACTGCTTTACTACAAAAAGCTCTGGAGAGATCAGGAATACAGGGAAAATATGTCAATATAATAAAGATGATTTACAAGAAGCCAACAGCCAAAAATCAAAGTTAATGGAGAAAAACTCAAAGCAATCCCACTAAAATCAGGAAGTAGACAAGAATGTCCTCTCTCCCCTTATCCATTCCACATAGTTCTCTAACTTTTAACTAAAGCAATAAGAGAACAAAAGGAGATTAAGGGGATACAAATTGGAAAAGAAGAAGTAAAACTATCTCTATTTGCAGATGTTATGATTGTATACATAAGTGACCCACATAATTCTACCAGGGAACTCCTACAGCTGATAAACACCTTCAGCAATGTAGCAGGAGACAAGATTAACTCAACGAAATCAGTAGCCCTTCTATTCACTAAAGATAAGAGGGCTGAAAAAGAAATAAGGGAAACATCACCCTTCATAATAGCTGCAAATAGTATTAAATACCTTGGAGTAACTATAACCAAAGAAGTAACAGATCTATTTGACAAAATTTTAAATCACTGAAGAAAGAAATTGAAGAGGATATCAGAAAATGGAAAGCTCTCCCATGTTCCTGGATAGGTAGGATCAACATAGTAAAAATGGTAATTCTACCAGAAGCAATGTACAGATTCAATGCACTGCCCATCAAAATCCCAACACAATATTTTATGGAACTTGAAAGAACAATACTCAATTTCATTTGGAATAACAGGAAAGCCAGGATTGCCAAAACAATTTTGCCCAACAAAAGAACCTCAGGAGCCATCACCATCCTCGACTTCAAGTTATACTATAGAGCCACAGTAATAAAAACAGCCTGGTACTGGCATAAAAACAGACTTGTGAGTCAATGGAATCAAAATGAGGATCTGGGCATTAACCTAAAAAAACCTATGAACTACTGATTTTCAACAAAGAGGCCCAAAACATTCAATGGAAAAACTATAGCATCTTTAATAAATAGTGTTGGTATAGCTGGTTGTTAGTGTATAGAGAAATGCAAATACATCCAAGCCTGTCACCCTGCACAAAACTCAGATCCAAGTGGATCAAAGACCTCAACATAAACCCAGCCACTCTGAACTTGACAGAAAAGAAAGTGGAAAATACCCTCCAACGAATTGGCACAGGTGACCACTTCCTAAATATAACACCAGTTGCACAGACACTAAGAACAGCAATCAATATATGGGACCTCCTGAAACTGAGAAGTTTCTGTAAAGCCAAGCACACTGTCAAAAGGATAAAACGGCAGCCTACAGAATGGGGAAAGATTTTCACCAACCCTACAAGTGATAGAGGACTAAGCTTTATATAAAGAACTCAAGAAACTAGAACCCAAAACCTTGAATAACCCAATAAATAAATGGGGTTCAGAACTAAAAAGTAAATCCTGAGCAGAAGAATTATGAATGACTGAAAGGCACTTGAAAAAGTGCTCAACATCTTTAACCATTGGAGAAATGCAAATTGAAACAACTTTGAGATACCAGCTGACACCTGTCAGAAATGCTAAGATAAAAGACACAGATGACATCCTTTGCTGGAGAGGATGCAAAGCAAGGGGAACACTCTTCCATTGTTGGTGGGAGTGTAACCTTGTTCAGCCAATCTGGAATGCAGTATGGTGGTTTCTCAGAAAACTGGGAATCAATCTTTCCAAGAACCAGAAATACCACTTCTGTGTGTATAGCCTAAAGGTGCACATTCGCACTCCAAAGACATTAGCTCAACTATGTTCATAGCAGCATTTTTTGTAATAGTAAGAACCTGGAAACAACCTAGATTCCCTTCAATTGAAGAATCGATTAACAAACTGTGGTACATCTACATAATGGAGTACTATTCAGCAGTAAGAAAAAATGATATTCTAAAATTTGCACTCAAATGGAAAGGATTTGGAGAATAGCCTCCTGAGCGAGGTCTTACAAACCCAGAGAGATAAGCAGGGGATGTACCCACTCATTAGTGGACTCTAAACAAAAAGCAAAAAGAAAACCATGTCCAAGCTGCGAACCACAACCACTGAACACCTTGGGATCTAAAACACCTTGAACTGACACCTTGGATCCCACTCCCTCTAGAAGAACACCTACTCAGTCTTGTTGTTGGGGTAAGGAAACTGGATCTGCCAAGAGTGGATGCTGAACTGAGTAATATTCGGACCTTGGGAACCTCCTGTCCTCACTGGGGAGGAGATGGGGAGATGTGGAAAAGAGAGAGTGTCTGGGAGGGGATGGGAGGTGGAAGCCACCTTGAATAAGGATGTACACGGATAGAAAAATGTGACTTTATTCATAATTTAAAAAAAAGAAAAAAAAGGCCTAAATAGACCTATAACCCCACAGGAAATTGAAACTGCCATTGAAAGCCCTCCAAATAAAAAAGCCCAGGCCTAGATGGTTTCAGTGTAGAATTCTACCAGACATTAAAAAAAAGAACTAGTAACAATACTCCTCAAACTTTTCCATACAGTAGACAAAAAGGAGTATTGCCAAACTCTTTTCATGGGTCCACAATAACCCTAATACCCAAGCCACTCAAAGACACCACAAAAAAAGAGAATTACAGACCAATTTCCCATAGAACATTAATGCAAAATTTCTCAACAAAATCCTGACAGACCAAATCCAACAACATATCAAAAAAAAAAATAAAATAAAATAAAAAAAAAAACCATCTACCACAATCAAGTTTGCTTCATCCCGGAGATGCAGAGATGGTTTAAAATATGAAAAACTGTGAATGTTATCCATTATATAAACAAATTGAAAGAAAAAACACATGATCATCTCATTAGATGCATAAAAAGCCTTTGACAAAATCCAACACTCCTTGATGATGAAAGCCCTGGAAAGGTCAGGAAAATAGAAAAAATATCTAAATGTAATAAAGGTGATATATACCAAGCTGACAGCCAAATTCAAACTAAATCGACAAAAACTCAAAAAAAAGCAATCCCACTAAAATCAGGAACTAGACGAGGATGTTCTCTCTCCCCTTATCTATTCAACATAGTTCTCAAAGTTTTAGCGAAAGCATTAAGAGAACAAAAGGAGATTAAGGGGATGCAAATTGGAAAAGAAGAAGTGAAACTATCTCTATTTGCAGATGATATGATTGTATATATAACTGACCCACAAAATTCTACCAGGGAACTCCTGCAGCTGATAAACACCTTCAGCAATGTAGCAGGATACAAGATTAACTCAAAGAAATTAGTAGCCCTCCTATACGCTAAAGATCAAAGGACTAAGAAAGGAATTAGAGAAACATCACCCTTTATATTAGCATCAAACTGCATTAAATATCCTACTGTTATTCTAACCAAAGAAGTAGCAGACCTCTTTGACAAAAACGTTAAGCCACTGAAGAAAGAAATTAAAGAGTATATCAGAAAATGGAAAGATCTCCCATGCTCCTGGATAGGTAGGATCAACATAGTAAAAATGGCAGTGTTACCAAAAGCAATTTACAGATTCAATGCAATATCCATCAAAATCCCAACACAATTATTTACAGACCTTGACAGAACCATACTCAACTTCATATGGAATAACAGGAAACCCAGGATTGCCAAAATAATCCTCTTTAAAAAAAGAACTTCAGGAGACATCACCATCTCTGACTTCAAGCTATACTACAGAGCTATAGTCATAAAAACAGCCTGGTACTGGCATAAAAACAGAGTTGTAGATCAATGTAATCTAATTGAAGACCCTGACATTTACCCACACACTTATGAACATCTAATCTTTGACAAAGAGGCCAAAAATATCCAATGGAAAAAAGATAGTATTTTCAACAAATCGTGTTGTCTTACCTGAATGGTAGCTTGTAGAATAATGCAAATGCGTCCAAACATTTCACCCTGCACAAAACTTTAACAATTGTGTGTGTGTGTGTGTGTGTGTGTGTGTGTGTGTGTGTGTTGCCTATAGTATGTCTCTGCAGCATGCACATGCTTGGTCTCAGAGAAGACCAGAAGAGAGCATCAGATCATCTAGGACTGAAGTTACTGGTTGTGAGCTATGAGGATGCTGGAAGAGCAGCCACTCTTAATGACTGTGTTATTTCTCTATTTGTTTTATATATTCTTATTTCTATTTTTTGTGTGTTCATATGCATATTTTCATGTGCGTATAGGTGCAGTGCATATGGAAGCCAGAATTCCTGGTTTGGTCATATTCCACTTGGAGTCTTTTATTGATCACAGAGTTTGCTAGTTGAGCCTCTCTAATTGGCTGATCAGCTTGGTGACTCCCCTATCTCCACCTCTGATCACTGGGATGGTAGGTCAGGTACCATGACTTCCAGGCTTTTGTGTGTGTTCTGGGGATCTGAACTCAGCTTCTTACCATGTAGCAAGGACTTTATCCACTGAGCCATCTCACATCCTATTTCATGTTTAAAATCTCTTATTAGATTATACAATTCTCATAATGTTCTGTTAACTAATTTCCCTATTTGTCATTCTATCTATTTATGCACATTAATAGTAATTCCACTGAAATATGCCTTGTTGTCTAGTACTATAGTCATTTTATTTTATGCCAGTTTTTATGCATAAATTTTATGCACATGTATTATTTGTAAGCATTTATGAATACATTAATATATAGAAAACACATATGAGTATGCACACACTTGCATATACAGATATATTTAAGGTACACATAAAACACATACGTTTGAATATATGAGTACAGAGTCTTGTATTTACAAAACTTATCTCCAATTTCCATGGGTGGTTGTATTTGTAAAAGCTGTACAAATTAAAGCTTATATATTAAACGCTAAATTATAGAAGTTATGAAATTCTACACTGATCTCTCCTAAAACATTGTATATTATTTACAAAAGAAACAAAATTAGAACCTATACCATGACCCTAGGATGCTCCCTCAAACTTCTGAAAAAGAAATGCTTAAAGTCATGAGAATTTGCACGGCAGGTTTATTACAAAGCTGATTGATTATGTTGCTGTTTCACAGGTGGGAAAACTATAGTCTCCACTTTTCCTGGTTCAGAGTATTGGCTTTATTACTTAAAAGGTTGTTTTTGAAGTCATAGGTGCATGTCAAAAATGGGCTTATAATTCTGCCTCTCACAATGAAGTAGGCTAGTTACTTGTGGAGCCCACAAAGATTCCATCTTGTGGCTTGTTTCCATTGACTCCAGGTCAGAGAATTCAAGCTTGTTTTCTCTCTGCAAAGATGCATAATAGGATGCTTTGGCCGAAGACATGATTACCACGTCTTATGTTTGAATTGAGGAGTTTATACCTGTTTGTACTTGCTCCTCCCCTTTGCTTGGTATAAAAAGTACAGGAGCGGTTTAGTATTCATTCAGTGCCCTTCTAACTCTTAAGTTTTCTGCCTCAGTCTAATTCTGTCTCTGTAATTTCCAATCCACACTCACCTCTCCAGGACTGTACTAAATGATGAAACAGCCACCAACAGCTGCTAAGCAATTTCTATCATTTCAAAGGAAAGGCACTGGAGAATAAGGATAAAAATGTGATTTATGCATGCAATGGGTTTTATACAGTAAAGATGAGGTAGGCCCAGCTCCTAGCTTAAACCCAATATTCAAATAGGTTTTCTTAATGAGGTAGGACCAACTCCTGAATTAAACCCAGTATTCAAATAGGTTTCCTTATGTGACTCTTGAGAGTCCTTTTAAAAAAACACTGATTGAAGTCAGATAACTAGTTCTTCACATTTGTCAGTAATTAGTATGACAATATAAACACACAGTATTAGTACCTTTTTGACTTGCCTATTTGCATACACTCATGTTTTCATTGCTCAGTTTAGGAAACATAGAATTACATGCTTGATATTGTTCTGTGTGCTCAAGATATATGTTTAAAAGTAAAACAGCAGGAAGTCTCAGGACTGAGGTTTCCATTTTAGGAAGATAAGCTTAAACTAAAATCTGAGTTAAAAAATAATAAACCATATATCATTTTATTGTGAAGTAAGCACTATTTAGAAAAAGAAAGAAAAAAGTTTGTCATTAACAAGGTAATAGACTAAGGGTTTCAATGTTGTTGGAATGATGATCAGTGAATTTAAACTTGAATGAACTTGAGAGTGAAGGAATGAAGCATGTTGAATATAAAATACATTTCGGCACAAGTGTATCAAGACATTAAGCAAAAGTCACCCTGTATAAGGGTAGGAATCTGGTTATATCTGGAGAAAGACTGTAGCGAAAGGAGACTTCAGAACATGCCAATTATTATTTTCCCATTCTAAGCCATCTAGTTAGCACTTGAAGGAAAATGGTAATATGAAAAATAATTCTGAGCTTTGTGGTCCAATATGCATATGGGTCCACTCTGGGTACCATCAGTGGAGAAAGTTAGGAGTGGATGAAAATCTCTCACTTGAAGAGAGAATGATCTGATGTGGTGGGAGGGGGAAGGGGCCTTGAATAAGGATATACACGGATAGAAAATGTGACTTCTTTATTCATAATAAAAAAAGAAAATCTCCCACTTACCCTTAATAAAGTTATGATTGTCATCTTGAAGTGCAGTCCTACCCCTTTCTTTCATCTCTTTTCCTTCATAGTCTTTCCTGTCCACTATAGGGAAGTCTGTCTCTTTCATATATATAAATATAGATTGTATATATGTATATAAACATATATATATATATATTCTGTCTCAGTAGAGTTTGATGACAAATTCATTATACACAGTCATAAGACATTGCTCTGCATTCAGTTCTAGAAAGCTCCAGTGTACAAATTTGAGCACATATGAGTCTCATTAAGAACCTGAAACATCAGACTAAGTAGGGTTCTTGTTAAGCATGTTAAGTTCTATTTTTCAGCAAAAACTGTTAACACATTTTAGGCAATATTAAAGTCTACTCTATACAGTGAGTAGAAAATGTTGAGAAAAATCTAATTGTGATAAAAATATGAATTCTATTTTTTATTGATTGAAAGTTTACACTATGTATGAGAAGTAACAGGATTTAAAATATGATTCTACTACCTGGTGTAATGTCAAGTAAATAATTTAAGCTTTAATTTGCTTTAAAATTAGCTAAAATACTAGAGGGTATCAAAATATAGTTTGGAGGAAATGTTGATATTCAAAAGGGAGAAACACAAAAATGAAGTCAAGGTAAAATACTGAACAGGAATTTCATTTTATTTTGGCCTGTGTGAGTATATGAGTATGTAGATGCATCTGCAAAAAGTTGACACTGGGTGTCTTACTCTGCTTACTACCTTATTTGTTTTAGTGGATTTTAAAATAGGTATATCTATGTGCAGGTATGAAAAAGAACACACCAGTGCATGTGTCCTTGGAGGCCAGAAGAGGGTGTCAGACAGACCTGGAGGTACAGATTGAGACAAGTTTTCTGGGCATGGGTTCTCAGAACAGAGCTGTGGTCCTCTGCAAGAGTATCAAGTGTGCTAAGCCATCTCTCTAGCCCTCCAGACCAGTCTTTGAAAGGGTCTCTGACTGGAGCAGGAGCTTACGTTTACAAGACTAGCTGGCCTGCAAGTCCCAGAAATCTTGTTACTGACATTCCAGTGCCAGGATTATGAACTGGGCTTCTGGGCTGGGCTTTTGCTATGGGTGATGGAGAATAAAACTCATGTTTGAGCTGCAAGCAATAAACTGACTGAACTATATTTCCAGCCTTATTTTGGTTTTTCAATGTGATCTTACTGTGTAGCACATCCTGACCTGGACCTCATCGTTCTTTTGCTTCAGCCTTTGAAGTGCTGGGAATACAGGCATGTAACATTCCTCCTTGCCTAAAACATGCAAGACATTTTAGTTTTAAAATTAATTTGTAAATAAGCCTGTAAGGTAATAGGTTTCATCATAGCATTTTCAAACATTCTTTGTTCTTTTACGTGAAGCAAATGATCAATTATGCTTTATGTATTTTAATTAATATTTACTGGGTACTGAGCTATCAATGTGAACTTTGTTGTTAAAATGACTTTGGAGATGATTATAGCTAAAATATTACACTGTAGTTGAAGCTCTGAGATAAAGATACTGTAAACACACCTAGTTAGTGAAGCCTGCAACCCAATGAGTTATTATAACCCATTATAATTATTTATAGATGGTACCACACTGAGATTAAGGAAGTTGAGCAACACTCTCAGAATATAAAGGTGAAGGAAGGAATTCCAAAGAATGAGAGAAGGGGATGAGAGTCACCAATGGAAACTGCTTTATGAGTCTCCCACTCCACCTGAATCAGTTTTTCCCAAGCTTGTCTCTATTTCAGCTTCCACAATGCAGACCTAGGCTCCTGACCATAGCAAACTAAATGACAAACCAGACTCTTTAAGTCACAAAACTATCTAAATGTTGCACGATCTTTGCCCTCCCTCCTGAAATGAGCAGTAGCTGGCACTTATCTAGGGCAGCACAGGTTTCAGGGGTTTCACATTTTATTCTTTTAAGTTCTTCCACACTCTCTTCCTCAGTCCTTGTGTCTTTTTCTTGATGGTCCCAATCCTCCTTACAGTGGTCCTCTTTCTTTCATATCACATGTCTAGTGCCCTCTCTCTTCCTTCAGAGCTCTTTACCCCACCTACAGTCCCTTTTTTAGTTTATGTCTTGTACCTCTCCACACTTGCACACACATATATCCCCCCCAGGATCATATATGAGAGAAGACCTGTGGTAGTTGAAGAGATTTTTAATGATGACCAGTGTTAACCTCTTCTCCCTCTTCCCTCCAAGACCATTTCAACACCAGCCAGAATTTGAGTGAAACAGCTTTGGGGGCTTGGACTAGTCTCTGCGGATCCTTCAAAGTCACCAGAGTTCTTGCTTCATGCTCCTCTCTCCAGCTTCTCATGTTCTGCTCATTGAGACTCATGACAAATTTGCCTCCTTCCCTCTTTCTGTAACTATGGCAACAAAGTTCCAGGTTATTTTTAGTTCTTCAGCTTAGCAGTTTAACTAAGGATCCAGAGAGCTGTGAAGAGTTGCCTGGTCTCCATCGATGACACAAGGTCCTCCCAGATCAAAATAGTTCCCCATCAAACCTTCATTCACAATTTCACATGAACCATGTATTGAGAGCAAATGAAACACTTCTCAGCTCACCTCATCCCATAGCTCATGTTTTTTTTTTCTGCAGATTTTAACAAATTTCAGACCAATAGAGAATCTTCTCTTTTCTTCTCTCTGCCCTTCAATGTACTCCTGATATGAATCACTTCTGAGCAGAGCACCTTCTTCCCATAGCTTCATATTTGCCAACTTCAATGATTGAGCAGTATCATCTCAAGCTTAGCTTAATCTCTAGGCTTCTTAATAATTAGTTTGATGAAGATAAAATTCATGTACATATTCATCAGACAAATTAGACTTAAAAACAATGTTGATGGGAACAAAAACATCATGGCTTTAACATGTAAAACAACAAGACATTGTCCTTTGCTTTTGTTTGGATGGAAGAAATCTTCAAGGGCACTGGCCTTCTTTGGCACAAATATAGTCTTTTAGGTCATCACAACTGGTACTGTCTATGCCATTTTTATGCATGAAGGCACAATCACCATGATCTTGGATTTTCTTCCTGGAACAAAACAAAGGATTCACTTCTTTATTTCCCAGACGCAGCACAGCCTCATGTAATGAACCTAAACTTTGGTGATCAAAGTTCCAATGTCTTCTGTGGGAGACTGCTGTGTATACATCTGCTATTCTCTTATGAGCCATCACACTTAACTTCTGAACCCTGTATGGGAGATGCTGTATGACTCCACTTCTCAGCACCACAGACTGGCACTTTATGCTGACACCAAGGAAGAAAATATCATAATCCTTTAGGGAGAGATAAGGTTCTTCCATTTATGTTGGTAATGAAAATGACTAAATCAACATATTTAGGCATTTAGAGGTGCTGTAGGGTGTAAGTGTAACTCTTACTTCAGGGAATATTTTTCATTAAATATCTGTCATAATTTTCAAGTATGGATTCAATTGGCTACTCTATAACTCTCTCCATTGTGAGATAGATATTGTTTACTTGGTAAAGTGACAATGGTGTATACAAGGTATTATGAAGTGTCTAGGAAATGTTTTCAAAGTTCTTACTTTAGGCCACATATAAAAGCATGTAACACTGAGAATTTAAAATTAGAAAATGCCCAACAGTGAGTCTTGGTGAAGTTCTGACTATAATGTATTAAAAATGCCTTCACTATCTTGTTTAGAGGGGAATGTGCAAGCACTGATATACACTTTGCTGATTTCTAGGAGGATCTCAAACTTTTATCTTATCCTTTTATAAAATTTATCTACCTAGTCATCTCTTTAGTATCCTTAAAGAGGTAGTTGAAGGACCACCAGCCACAGATGCTCAGGTAGGCACCTACATAAAATGATGCAGTATTTGCATAGCTCCTACACACATCCTCTCACAGACTTCAGATATTCCATAAATAACTCATCTAGAATCATGTCCATGTTAGGTGAGTGGTAGTTATGTTGTATTGTCAAGATGTGATTGCAAGAAAACAAGCCTGACATGTCCATATATATTGCCTGAGTCTATACATGGAATCTGTAGATAGAGTGGACCTGATATTCTTCTATGCCAACACATGCCTATTTACCAGTATTCTCATATACCAATATCACTGTTATGAGAATTCCATATGTAGAAGCTCTACTATTTAGGGGTGAAGAATGTAACTGTATTTAAATATAAAGTTTTAAAAGCACTGACTAAGGAAAATAAGCTTTTTTTTTCTTTTTTACTAACTGATAGTTTTGAAATTAGATTCTACACACATCACTATACCTGGCTTAAAATAATGTCTTTTGGATGAACACTAGTATCATATAATCTGATTATATTTCTTTTTTTTTCTTTTCTTTTTTTTTTTTTCGTAATGTGGAGAATGAACCGAGGACTCTTTACATTACTAGGTAAGTTCTCTACCACTGAACTATACTTCCCCACTCCATACTGAAGTCAACAAAGTCTGCATCAGAACTTACTTATTAAAAGATGAAATGGATATAACACACAAGTACAGAATGAGGCTGTGCTGATGCTTCTTCATCCACCATGGAGGGATGGAAAAAGGTTCAGACAAGGTCATGGAGCCATGGTATCACAAAGCCTTCCACCATCCGAAAGAATCTACAACCCCTTCCCCCTCCATTCTTAAAGCATCCTATAGCTTCAGAGAAGACCATGTCTATCAGGCCTACTCATTCCACTCCATTGGTCATTAGACCAAATGGCCAAATTCCCACAACACCAAGCACTACTGATGCTCTTTTAAGTAAAATCAATTCAGGCACTTCCTTGAGTGTGTCCACAGGCTGAGTCATAGGTAGACAGAGTGAGATGGAAGGCATCTACACACCAATGTAAGAGGGCAAAATAAACAGACCCTGTCAATACTTTGACTGTAGACATCTAGACTCTAGACCAGTTGTTAAACTGCTCAGTCTGTGTCATTTATTATGGTAATCATTTTAAAAAATGGGAATACATACCATCTTCAACTGTCAATATTTTTTTCAAGGAAACACTTTATAATTGTGTTTTGTACTCAAAGTTAACTTGAGTCAGATTTCTTACATTGGTTTTCAAAGTGAAAACCACAATTATTGGTTATATTGCTGCTTTCAATTTATTGTGAGTTTTCTATCTAATTTTGTAAATAAATAGAATGATCACAGAAACTCTTTGGTTGAGGAAATTCTTTTCAAAAGGTATAATATATTGATATCACAGTGTGAACACTTGCCGTGGAAAAGGCACTCAGTGCCTGGAAGCTTGTGGCTTCTCTGTGACAAAAACAATCTTCTAAGTTCTTTTCCCACTCTGAATCTGAGGGAAATTTCCAGAACAAAATAAGAGTCTAAGAACACAATTAATTCCTTAGGGTTGGGAAAGGACAGAAGTTCTAAAGTTTTAAATCAAAGAAAAATCAAACATCTATCTTCTCAGTTTCTTCTCATCTATATTGCTAGATGCCTTGTGAGTAAGGACAATGTAGTCATCAATATATCTTCAGATGTTTATTCTTTACCAAGGAGAAGTGAAACACACATACACACACAAACCACAGGTGCACATATGCATACATGCACACAAAAAGTAAACTGTATTCAAGGAACAGTTAAACTGCCTAGACTTCTGTCAAGTCTAGAATGAAAGGAAGATTTATATGACCCAATTAAACACACAGAAACAAACAGTGGTGCTTGAGGAAGATGCTCCCAAAATATGACTACCCAGTTTATCTTGAAAATTCTCCTCAACATCTGTTGCAGAGGCCTGTTTTGAAAATGCAGTTTAGGACAGACATCTTTCCAAACCATGTGGACCCCATGTCCAGAGCACAGTGAGAGGTGAATGGGTTCCAGCTCCTAGGTCTCCTGGAGACATTGTCACAGAGGCTGGAGACACAGTCCTAGATTTGACTTCACACCCAGTCCTGCCCTAAACCAAGGCTGGGAGAAATCTTTCCCAACAATCCCCTGGGACACATAGAAGACTGCTGGGCCCTGCCTCCAAGGTAAGCTGCACCATCACAGATGGACATCTCTCTGGACCAGAGAGACCATATCCAGAGTAGAGTGAGAGACAGACATCTTTGGACTGCATGGATCAAGTGGCCTGGTCAGAGTAAGAGATCATGCAGACTCCAGGTCCAGAGCAGACAGGAGACACATAACCCCTATAGCCACAAAGGACTAAGATCCAACTAAAACCTGAATAAGAGTGAACCAAGGAAGCAATGGGCAGATGACAGTGCAAGAATACATATAATAATATAAAGAAAAACAAGGCACTACCAGTAGAAGCTGATGGCTCTAAACACCAAGACCTGAACAGAGCAATGAAGAGGAAACAGAAAAAAACATTAAAAACACCTTTTAGAAGATTTTAGAAGCATTATTAAAAGGACGTATAAAAATTCCCTTAAAGAAATAGAAGAAAATCCAAAAAAAAAAATTGGAAGAGATGAACAAATCCTTGAAAGAAACTCAAGAAAGAGAAAACCAGCAAATGTAGGAAATATTCCAAGAACTAAAAGTTGAAACGGAAGCAAAAAAGAAGGCACACAACGAGGCAAAGGAGGAAGTAGAGAATCTGAAGAAATTAACTGAAACTACAGATACAAGCATAACCAACAGAATCCAAGAGATGGAAGAGAGAATCTCTAGAGTGGAAAACTCAATAGTAGAAATAGATAAATCGCTAAAAGAAAACAATAAAACCAAAAAAAAAAAAAAAACCATTACACAAAACATTCAGAAAATAGGAATAGAAGGGGAAGAATACCAGCTCAAAGGCACAGACTATGTATTCAATAAAAACATTGAAGAAACCTTTTCCAACCTAAAGAAGGAAATACCTATAAACATACAGGAAGCCTACAGAATACAAAATAGATTAGACCTCCCCCCCAAAAAAATCTGCTCACCACATAATAATCAAACCACAAAACATACAGAACAAAGAAAAAAATATTAAGTGCTGCAATAAAAAAGGGCCAACTTACCTACTAAAGGCAGACCCGTCAGAATAACACCAGACTATTCAATGGAAACAATGAAAGCAAGAAGGTTCTGGTAAGAAATTATACAGACACTAAAAGAGCTCACAATCCAGACTAATATACTCAACAAAAATATCAATCACCATAGATGAAGCAAGCAAGATATTTCATGATAAAGACAGATTGAAACAGTACCTACTCACAAATCCAGCAAAAAAGAAATCACTAGAAGGAAAACTCCAACCTAAGCAACCCAGATACAACCAAGAAACCACAAACAATTGATAATCCCACAGAAGAAAAGCCCAAAGAAAGGAAATACACACAAGCTGCCACCAAACATAACAGGAAAATAAAAAAACAATCAGTGGTCATTAATAGCCCTTAATATCAATAGACTCAATTCACCTATAAAAACAATCAATAGACTTAATTCACCTATAAAAACACCCTAACACGATAGACACAAAAACAGAATCCATCCTTCTGCTGCATACTAGAAACACAGCTCACCTTCAAGGACAGACACAAACCAGGAGTAAAGAGTTGTGAAAAGATTTTTCAAATAAATGGCCCCAAAAAACAAGTTGGTGTTGCCATCCTAATAGTTAACAAAGTAGATTTCAAACTGAAATCAATCAAAGTGGACCAGAATGGACATTACTTATTCATCTCAAGAAAAATCAATCAAGACGAATCATGAATATTAATGCTCCTAACACAAGAGCAACTTTATATATAAAATAAACACTACTAAAGCTTAAAGACCACATCAAATGTCACATTCTAATAGTGGGAGACTTCAATACCTCACTTTCACCCTTGGATAGGTCAAGTAGACAGAGACTCAACAGAGAAATAAGGAGTCTAACAGAGGTTATGATGCAAATAGATATTCACAGAAGCTTCCACTCAAACACAAAGGAATATACATATTTCTCAGCACCCCATGGAACTTTCTCTAAAACTGACCACATACTTGGTCATAAAGCAAATATCAATAGATTCAAAAAAATGGGAATAGCCACTTGAATCATATTAGACCACCATGTCCTAAAGCTAGAATTCAACAACAACAAAAATCACAGAAAGCCTACAAACTCATGGAAACTGAACATCTCCACATTGAACCACTGCTGGGTCAGACAAGAAGTTAAGGAAGAAATCAAAGTCTTCCTAGAGTTTAACAAAAATGAATCCACTACATACCCAAACGTATGGAACACAATGAAAGCAGTCTTAAGAGGAAAATTCACAGCACTGGATGCCAATATGAAAGACAAGAGAAATCTCACACTAGAGAACTAACAATTCTGCTAAATGCTTTAGAACAATTAGAAGCAAACTCACCTAGAAGGAGTAGACGGCAGGAAATAATCAAATTTAGGGCTAAAATCCGTACAATAAATACAAAGAGAACAATACAAAGAATCAATGAATCAAAAAGTTGATTCTTTGAAAAAGTCAACAAAATAGACAAACCCTTATCCAAATAAACCAAAAGGCAGAGAGAGAGAGTATCTAAATTCATAGAAACAGAAATGAAAAGGGAGACATAACAACAGACATCCAGGAAATCCAGAGAATTATCAGGTCATACTTTGAAAATCTATACTCTACTAAAGTAGAAAACCTAAAAGAGATGGACAGCTTTCTGGACAAGTACCATTTACCAAAATTAAATCCTGAACAGGTTAAAGACTTAAACAAACCTATAACATCAAAGGAAATTGAAGCTGTTATTAAAAGTCTCTCAAATAAAAAAACAACCCAGGACCAGATGGTTCCACTGCAGAATTTTACCAGACATTCAAAGAAAAACTAATACTGTTACTCAACAAACTGTTCCATGCAGTAGAAACTGAAGTAACACTGCCAAACTCTTTCTATGAAGCCACAATAACCCAGATACCCAAGCTACTCAAAGATTCAACTGAGAAAGAGAATTACAGACCCATCTCTCTCATGAACATTGATGCAAAAATACTCAACAAAATTATGGCAAACTGAATACAACAACATATAAAAAAAAGTCATCCATCATGATCAAGTAAGCTTTATCTCAGAAATGCAGGGATAGTTCAACATATGAAAAATTGTAAATGTCATCTATCATATAAACAAGTTGAAGAAAAAAATACGTAATCATCTCCTTAGATGCTGAAAAAGCCTTTGACAAAGTCCAACAGTCCTTTATGATAAAAGTCTTGGAGAGATGGGGAATACAGGGAAAATACTTAAATATAGTAAAGGTGATTTACACGAAGCTGATGGCAAACGTAAACTAACTGGAGAGAAACTCAAAGCAATCCCACTAAAATTAGGAACTAGACAATGCTGTTTCCTCTCCCCATATTTATTCAATAGAGTTCTCGAAGTTTGAGCTAAAGTAATAAGAAAACAAAAGGAGATTAGGGGAATACAGATTGGAAAAGAAGTCAGACTATCTCTGTTTTCAGATGATATGACTGTATACATCAGTGACCCACAAAATTATACCAGGGAACTTTTACAGCTGATAAACACCTTCAGCAATGTAGAAGGAGACAAGATTAACTAAAAGAAATCAGTAGCCCTTCTATACACTAAAGATAAAAAGGTTGAAAAAGAAATAAGGGAAACACCACCCTTTATAATGGCTGCAGATAGCATTAAATACATTGGTGTAACTATAACCAAAGAAGTAACAGATCTGTTTGACAAAAATTTTAAATCACTAAAGAAAGAAATTGAAGAGGATATCAGAAAATGGAAAGATCTCCCATGCTCCTGGATAGTTAGGATCAACATAGTAAAAATGGCAATTGCCATCAAAATCCTAACACAGATTTTTACAGACCTTGAAAGAACAATACTCACTTTCATTTGGAATAACAGGAAAGCCAGAATTGCCAAAAAAAAAATGGTAAATAAAAGAACCTCAGGAGGCATTACCATCCCTGACTTCAAGTTATTCTATAAGGCTACAGTAATAAAAACAGCCTGGTAGTGGCATAAACACAGACTTGTGTATCAATGAAATCAAATTGAAGATGTTAACATTCACCCACACACCTATGAACACCTGACTTTTGACAAAGAAGTCAAAAATATTCAATGGAAAAAAGATAGTATCTTCAACAAAGTGTGTTGGCATAACTGGATGGCAGTATATAGAAAAATGCAAAGCCTATCCAAGCCTATCACCCTACACAAAACTCAAATCCAAAACAACATAAAACCAACTATGCTCAACTTGATAGAAAAGAAAGTGGGAAATACCCTCCAATGCAGTGGCACAGGTGACTTCTTCCTAAATATAATACCAGAAGCACAGACACTAAGAACAATAATCAGTAAGTGGGACCTCCTGAAGCTAAGAAGCTTCTGTAAAGCCAAGGACACTGTGAAAAGGACAAAACAACAGCCTACAGAATGGGAAAAGATTTTCACCAACCCTACAAGTGATAGAGGACTGATCTCTAAAATATATGAAGAACTCAAGAAACTAGAGCCCAAAACCCTAGATAACCCAATTTAAAAAATGAGGTTCAGAACTAAAAAGGGAATTCTCAACAGAAGAATTACAAATGGCCAAAGGCACTTGAAAAATTGCTCAACATTTTAGCCATCAGAGAAATGCAAATCAAAACAACTTTGAGATACCACCTGACACCTATCAGAATGGCTAAGATCAAAAACACAGATGACAGCCTATGCTGGAGAGGATGTGGAGCAAAGGAACACTCCTCCATTGCTGATGGCAGTATAAACTTGTTCAGCCATTCTGGAATGTAGCATGGAGGTTTCTCAGAAAACTGGGAATCAATCTCCCCAAGGATCCAACAATATCACCATTGGGTATATACCCTTAAGACACACATTCACACCCCAAAAACATTAGCTCAACTATGTTCATAGCAGCATTATTCGTAATAGCAAGAGCTTGGAAACAACCTAGATGCCCCTCAATTGAGGAACTGATTAACAAACTGTGGTACATGTACACAATCGAGTACTACTCAGCAGTAAGAAAAAATGATATTTTAAAATTCACAGGCAGATGGATGGTTTTGGAGACTATCCTCCTGAGAGCAAGGTCACACAAACCCAGAAGGAAAAGCAGGGGATGTAATCACTCATTAATGGATTATGAGCAAAAGCATTCTTATTTCATTGAAAGATGATGGGTGAGTAAAGTGATTTAAAACACACACACACACACATACAAGAAACAGTTGATGTAGTTGTTTTTAGAGTTAAACTTTTGACCATAATTTACAACTAACACTAATTAAATATTATGAAGGCTTACAAATTATTGTA
This sequence comes from Sigmodon hispidus, assembly GCA_004025045.1. NCBI lineage: Eukaryota > Metazoa > Chordata > Mammalia > Rodentia > Cricetidae > Sigmodon > Sigmodon hispidus. The sequence continues at coordinate 15,817 of PVIH01009942.1, read as the reverse complement.
TTTAGTTCCATCTGTCCAAACCCAGGATTTGCGTAATTTTCGTTGGTTCAGTCCAATCCAAGCTGAAGATCGAAGTGCCTGCACTTGGCTCATCAAAGCTTCCTGTGACAAAACAAAGCAGTATCATGGACATCTCCTAGTGGTCTCATTATCAGTACATGAAAACATACTGCCCTGTCTGAGTCCATCATGCTCTTACCACAGGTTCTGCATGGGACCTACATCCCTATCTTTATGTTTGTTACAGCAAAGAAAATAAGTCTGTTAAGAGTAACATTAGAACATAGCATGTTCGACCCTAATTCTGAAACATTTCTCTGTTTTGCCAGAAGCAGAAAACTAAATAAAGTCTCTATAATGTCCTCTAAGATCCTTAAAGTCACACTTGTACTCATTCCTCAGCTTTAGACAGGCTCATTGTTGTCTATTTTGGATCCCTTAACTATCCTGGGCATTTACCTTTCTTAACTCTGTGTTGTAGCTGATTTATTTCCCCAGTGGTTTTATCCCCTCAATGTTATTTCTTTGCCCAAATTTCAAAACTGTGATCTTATCTCCAATCTACCCACTTGGAGAAGTGATAACATACTTTGAGTGTATCTAATATATTGTGTAATCTATGCATTTTCTATGATTATTTCTAGTAGTCTATCTTCCTTTCTGAACTTCAACTTGCCCAAAGGCAAAAGATCTGTATCTTAGCTACTCAGCATGCTAAGTGGGAAATCTTACCAATTCAATCTTGCTGGTGAACTTAGCCAGAGTTCCGTCATAGGACTTGCAGTTCTCCTGTGCAGTGAGCCATGAATTTTTATGTTGGAAAATAAAGAAGCAGTTCTGATGAATTTTATTCCAGCCATTTATGCACATCTTTATTTCATCGTCACACGTCTTATTTCTGATTATTTTTGTGACTCCAACTAAAATGAACATATGACATGAAGAAGTTGTATGAAAAAGAGTCCTACCTTTAATTGTAAAGTATTCTCCTCTATTTAAAATTGATAAAATAGATTGCACTTTCACATTTGTTTCTGTCAAGTGACTTGTAAATGACTTTAACCATTAACTCAGTGATGATAGGTCAACCAAGAGCACAGCAAGAAAGAGGCATTGGAGAACCCAGATTTACATATAACTTAAAGTAGTAGTGACAAGATTCTAGAAATGTAATGTCCTCTGACTCTTCCTCTGATATTCTTACACTACTGGATATTATTATGTATTCACTTGTTCATTTAAAATTGGAGAAGCCACCTGAGATTTTTTTCTTACCACAAATGGATTTCTTTATAGTCATACCATCAAAGAGCTGGTTCTCTCCCATTGACCTAACCAGTACTCAATTGTTTCTCAGAAACAGCATGTCCTTAAAAGCTGAAGCTATTGCTTTGTTCTTTGGTCTTGGGTGGGGGGGGGAATCAGAAAAACAAAAAATGCTGAAATTCAATTTTTACATTACCTATTTCCTCCTTAACTTACAGCACCAAATAGATGAAGTTACTTGTTTGTGAATAACCCTGAAAGAAGCAGTATTTAAGGTACACTTTCCCCATGCCTGGAAAAACAAACACATGACTCAAACCTATGAATGCAAGACTATTCAGTTGAAAACATTAACCAGCAGTAAGGTTCTATACACACAAAACCTGATATAACAGCACAGCAAAAACACTCATTTTACTAAAATTGCTTGAAAAAAAGTAAAAAATTACCCTAAAATACTGGGTTCAAATGAATAACTACTATAAAAAAGTCAAATAGTTCAAAACCTGAGCTGTCAGAAATTCAGTTATATCATTCATCTACTAGTTTATTTTTTCTTTATTTGTGCATCCAACCATACCCAAGCTCAGCACTTACCCTTTGGAACACATTTTTCTTTTGTAGCCTTTGGAATACAAAATGAATATAACATAAAAAAATCCCTTTGCTTTTTATGAAAGTTACATACCTGAAACCATAGAATGTCTCATGAAGTACATCCAGGTCAAGGGATAAGGATGACTGCTGGATGCTAGCACAATATTCAGAGTAGGGTTGGACAAAGTTGATACCTAGTAAAAGTCTGAAAGAAAGGTGGACTGGCAGAGTTCTGGGAAATGTTGGCTAGCCAACCAAGTCTAATCTCAGCCCTAGGTCCTAAAGGGGAGCCCTTTTCTCCAAAACAAGATGAATGAGTTCTGAAGATAGAATAGACATACAAGACTGACTTCTAGCTTCTATGGGAACACATACTCTTGCATGAGTGGGGGCAGGGGAAGAGATATTTCAGCATGAGCACGATTAAGCTTGACATATTTATTACATAATCAAGTAGCTAGAATGGTTTTTAAAAATGATTAACTTCAAGGAAGTGTCCCAGATTAGAGATGTGTTTTATGTGATAAAGTTTTGAGACCAGTTCAGAAGGTCAACAGGCCAACAATGCATCAAAGCCTGAATACATGAAAAGACATATTCGAACACTTAGCCTATAAGTTCACAGGTGGGGGAAAGGAATGAGTAAAAGAAATAAGGCCAGCAGTGACATAGGCAGGACACAAACAGTGGGAGTCTATTGACTGCAAGGTCAAGTGCAATTACTTTAAGGAAGGAATTTTAAAACTTGTGAAGACCAAAACTGTAGAAGTCAACATTTCACTTCTCTCTTCCATGTCCATCAATGGTTACATAGTTTCCACTCAGTCTGCTGAGATGCTCTCTGGGCCTTTGGTAGGGAAAGGATAGTATAGGTGATTTATCCACAGCTGAGTGCTCACAGTTACCTATAATAACAGCTTGACTAGTTACATGTGTCTGCATCAACCACTACTTCCTTTGAAAAGACTTTCTCAATATCAAGCCACTCAAAATTTCAACATAAATTGGGGAGGCTCTCCCTCTGGAGCCCTATTCTTATTGTATTGACACTGCACCCTTGCAGGTGGAGAAAAGAGACTCACCTTTGGGGACAGGGCTGCAAGTAGATTGCTCATAACTAGATATAGGCAGGGCTAATTGGATTCAGAGGGTTATTACAACAAAATGACTTGCATGAAATTAAAATGGAGCTGCTGCAAATGATACAAGGGAGATGGATATGATCAAAATAAATTGTATGATAGAATGAAATTTTCAACAAGAAAGGTATTTTAAAGGATGAATGCAGATGATCAAATAAGATTAAGCAGATGGTGACTACCACAATTAGTGGCATCGGCATTGTTGGTAAACTTGACAACAGGCTTCATGAGCAAAGCAGAAAGTAAAACTGGTTCAAAATGGATCGAATAGAAATATTAGAAAGGAAGAACTCCACAGCAAAACCCAGGCTCAGCATGAACAAGGCCCCAGTTGACTTCTACACACCAATTGTCTTCAGAGAAAACTGAGCTAAGTCAGGCAAAAGCTTAGCAGTTTGAGGTGAGATGTAGTCAAACAGCAGATCATATACTAAGAATATGTGAGACCCTGAGGAGAAAAAGGAAGGAAAGGTGGATGGATAAAAGGAAAAAGGCAGGCAGGGAGTGGCGAAGGGGAGAGAGAAAACGAAAGCATAAAAAAGTTTCACAGAGGCTTCTGTATCAAGTAGCAAACATAAACAGCACTTATAAGAAGAATAGGGGCTAAGGAGATTAATTTTGTTGTTTTCATTTAATTTGGGGGTAAGCTATGATCTTATTATATTTCTATAAAGATGCCCAAGTGAAGCATGAACAAGGGCAGTGCTGGTGACGTAACACAATACAAGGTCTAGTGTAGAATCTGAGCATCCCACTGTCAGAAGAGCCTGTTTGGTGGTGTGTGTGTGTGTGTGTGTGTGTGTGTGTGTGTGTGTGTGTGTGTGTTGGGGGGGGGTGTTCCTCACCACTCCTCCTGTTAGAACAAGGCTCTACACACTCACTTGTGTCAGTGAAGGCTAAAACGCTCTGGAAATGACAAACAGCATAGCCTCACTTTGCTCTTTACTTGCCCTACCATTATTACTGGCTTGATTTTCTGACATAACTATTGCATCTATAAGATCTTACCATTGAGCACATACCTGGCTCTTTAAAAACCTTTACCTGACCACCATGAGTCATACATAACCTCCTTTCCTCCTGCTTGAGATTGAATGAATTTCTACACAACAATTATTCTTCTCTTCCACAGTTGTTAACTTGTACTTGCCATTGTCCAAGTATAGAAAAAAATTCTTTCCAGGCATAAAATCAGCAGCAGCTGGCACTCTGAATGCAACACATATATTTCAAAAGACTGATCTTCTAAGAGGTAAACTGGCCGGCCGAAACTGATCACTTACATTTTTTAGGAAAACTGAAAAACCCCCAAAGAAGAATAACAACACCTCCACATAGCACTGTCCAGAGGGTCAGCAATTTTTTTGCATCTGCACATAAAGCAAACAGACAGGTCACTACCAGAGTAAGACAACAAGAAAACAAAAAACCCCATTTTTTAAAAATCTATATTCTCTGCATCCTGCTCACAACTCTTATTGGTAATTGGTCTATTAGAATGAGGAACTCAAGTTTATCTATAAGAACTGTGCCTATGTTCTCCAGCAAGGCTTACAGAACAAAAACCCATTTCTGCCTTCCCCATCTGGTTTTGTTTTGTGGTTTTATTTGTCTGTTTTGCTTTGTTTTAATGAAATGTCTCCTTTTACAGGGCAGGAGAGGTGGATCTGGTGGAGAGGTAGTGTAGTCATCTTCATTTTTCCTTTTATTTTGAGCCTTTCTTTTGTTGATGATGACCACTTTCCATATGCATACCCTCTGCCTCACAGACTAAGCAAAGACTACCAGCCTTAACCTGTGAACAAACCCTATCATCTCCTTACCAAACGTTGTTGTCCTTTGATGCCCAGATAAATGACTTGACAGGGATGCTCTGTGTAAATTTTCGATCATCATAGCGACTGTGCTCCAGTTACTACAGAAGCTGAGAAAATTCTTAGGGCAAATGAAGAAATGATTATCCTATTAGTTGTCTTCAAAACTTTGGACTCTGAGGGCTAGGTTTTTCTGGGTCAGGGATGGAGCAAGACTGCTGGACAGATGATACAGCACCACTCCAGAGTGATGGTTGAACGCGGAGGCTGTGCATGGATTCCGCGGGCCACAAGACATCTTACTGGTCCTGTCCTCGCTCCTGTAAGAGTAACGGCAGTGGGACACGCCCCAACGGTGTCCGCTAGCAGCCCCGGATTGGCTGCAATTTGATTACCATTACCTCTGTCTTCAGCTATCCAGTCAGCAGATTGCGGCCTGCCTTTCCCTAGAATTTGTATAGTCTCCCGCAAACTCATTTCTGATAAAGCTGTGTAACTTCGGGGTTGTCTCAACTAACTGTAAATGACACTTATTCTCTCATGGTCTTTGAGTCCAGCCCCCATTTTTGTTTTGTTTTTTAAGACCTCTGTTTGTATTTTCAACTGTCCTACTGATTGCATAGTGAAATTGGCAAAGTAAATCCATTGGTTTCACAGGTATTCACGGTAAATTAAGGCTTGTTTCCTACATAGTCACTAACCTCTGCAGAGCAGCTTATCATGATAGATCTTTGCATAAGCTGGAATCATGCATACAGAGTTCAATAACTGAAGGAGGATATATAATTTTTTGCTGACTTTTAATTACTCCCTCCAACATTGAAACTATTCTTCATATGTCTGTTGGGAGGTGGATTTAAAGACCGGTGCATGGAATATTTTAGATTCATTGTAATTAAAGCATTAAAAACATGGAGAATTCGCATGTTTTATATGTGGTGGCTCACACCTGTAAGACGTCTTAACTGTCTAAGTTTGATTTTCTGTTGCTGTGATAAAACACTGACCAAAAGCTACTCTACTTGGGGGAGAAAAATGTTTATTCTGCTCACACTTTCAGGCCATAGTCCATTACTGAAAGAAGTCAGAGCAAGAGCTCAGACAGCAACATGGGGGAGGAAGCTGAAGGTGGGATCCATGGAGGAATATTGCTTACTGCCTAACTCTCCTGGTTCACAGGCTCATGTTCAGATAGCTTTTGTACACATCCCTGATCCACCTGCCTAGGGATGTAACTCATAGTGGGATGTGCCCCTCTACCTGAGTCATCAAGACAATCTCTCATAGACATGGTCATTGAGATCTGATGGGGCCAATCCCTCAACTGAGACACAACTGTAGGTAACTAGGATACTCAATGATGGACTTGTAACAGTGAAAACTCTACAGGACTCCAAAAGCTGAATGACAGCTTGTGAGGAAGACCTTCCACAGATGAGATGATTGTTAGAAAACCCACAAAAACACAGGGCTGAAAGGAAAGCCTACAAAGCACAGGTGCATGCTTCTGTCACTCTCTCCCAATGGGAAGCAAAAAGACAATGTACAAAATAGAGCATTTGAGGACTAGGAAAAAAGAAGCCAGCAGACCACCTTCTTCTCTTCTGTAGGTTTTCTGGTAGGAAGGTAGAGTTTTTACATTAAAATTTAAAATTATAATAAATAGTTTTTAGTTCTGATGTGCTGGATTAAAGGTGATAATTTTTAACTACAGACTTCTTACAGTAAAGAAACATAGAAAACTTACTATTGTGCTTAGGCATGGCGTATGATGGGTTGGGATGGGTTAGAATGGGATGAGGTGGGGTGGGATAGGTTGGGCTGGGCTGAGGTGGAGAAATGCCTCAGTTGGTGAAGTGCTTGCCTTGCAAATCTGAGGGTCATAGTGTGATCCTCAGAACCCAAGTACATAGAGCCAGGTATGGCAGCATGATGCTTGGGAGATAGGGCAAGAGAGGTCCTTGGGGCTTCCAGGCAAACCAGTAAAGCTTAGCTTGTGAGTTGCTGGTCAATAAGAGGCCCTTTCTCAAAAGAAATGATGAGTGATTTCTGAGGAATGTTACTGTCTTCTACCTTCCTTACCCACATAGATAGATACACATATAGGCATACATGTACACGTGAACACACACACACACACACACACATATACACACAAAAAAAACCCTCAAAAAACTATAACAACAACAACAAAACCCACTTGGCTGCAGGCAGCAGCCTCTAGCAGAAGTTGGTTTTATAGCTCAAGCCACAAATCCTGAGACCTATAATTGCGATAGTGCTATAGTTCCTTAGCCTAGATCTAGAGTGTTAGGAGCCCTGGTCCTTAAGACATGGCAGCATTGGAAGTGATGGTAGAGAGGTTGGAATGTTGCAAGTCTAGAGGTAAATTATTTTGGAATATTTTAATCCCTTAAATAGCCACTTATTGTCCACCTTTGCACATCCCTATGGCCATCATGTAAAGCCTTTTAGAGGATACCTAAAGATCACTCACTTATCTTGGCCCTAAAATAAGGACATCTTCAGATAGTATCTGAGACCTTTAGATTTCCCTGAGTTGTTAAACGTGCCCACCCAATACTTCCACCTGCTGTTTTCACAAAGTTTGTTGATTGACTGTCTTCATTGTTCTTGTTCTATTACTTTAAAACATCCACGAGATTGTTGCAACATTGAAATATGAAATCTGAGAGCAAGTACAGAAAGGAGTTTAGGCCCATTTCTAACAGTAAAGACATCTCCCCCTTTGCTATCTAGTTCTGAAATTAGATGCATGGTAGTTTCATGTTTTGAAATTCTGTCTTTTCTGAGGACATTCTTAACCCTTATTGAAGTTAAACCTTAACCAGGTTTAACTCTAAGTCTCCTTCTTTAAGTTGTAAATCCACTTTACTTGGGAAAAAGTCAAATTGTTGAAAGTACAGACCAGAGATTATGGATTGCTTGATACTATAAAAGGGAAAAATCAAAACAACAGTCTAACTTCCAAGTGGTAGAACTAAAGGAAATCTCTGAAAGCTTGGTTTTAACATGTCTTTATATATGTCTGTTTCTGTGTGTATGGGCTGTCAGTACTTTTATCCTAAGTTTACTTGGTATCACATTGGCTTGTAGGTGCGTGCTTTCATAAATTCATTTTAGACCATAGTAAAGCTACAATTTTAAAGAAACAAACAACAACAACAAAATCACTCCACCATCCTCAGTCATTTAGACTTGGCTACCTGTCCAAGAATGACAAACAGAGAGATAGAGTAATAGTGAGAAAAAAGGAGATGCTATTCATTGCATATTGTTACACTGCAGGAGGAATCTGGGAGACATTGCAAGGTAAGAGTGGATCTGGAAAGAGATAGAAGCAACAGTGGAGTGGATATGTCAAAATACATTGCATGTATGTATGAAGTTTTCAAAGAATTACTACAAATATTATAATGCAAAAGAACCATCAAGTAAGAAAATGAGGTATAAAGATTAGAAACATAAATATAATTTTGGTAAAGAAGGTTGGAGAAAAAAATAACTTTAGATGAGAAAGGATTTTGTATGATATACTAAATATTTTATTTAATGCTAAAATATTGTTTTCAAAATATAAAAAAGATAAAAAATTAAAATGTTAAAATATATTGTAGGAGGTTGTGGGCATTAAAACCTAAAGAATGATATAAGTATAACTTAACTGATAAAATTAAAGAGTGTTAAAATTACCAGGACTGGGGCTGGTGAGATGGCTCAGAGGTTAAGAGTGCTGACTGTTCTTCCAAGGTCCTGAGTTCAATTCCCAGCAGCTACATGGTGGCTTAAAGCCATCTGTGATGACATCTGGTGCCCTCTTTTATATACTGTATACATAATAAATAAAATAAAATCTTTAAAAAATTATCAGAATCAAATTCAATATCATGAAATAAAACTGGTATCTGAATTCTGTTTATAATAAGGAATTTTTTTCTAATCTTGCTCTAGCCTTAATAGTGTTTACCAAAAACCAGGCTATAGGCAGACTATTTTGTCCCACCAAAAACCTTTCAAATAATAACACAGAGAAAATTAAGCATGGGGTGTACTCACTCATAAGTGGATTTTAGACAAAATGCAAAGAATACCTAAACTGTAAGCCTCAATCCCTGAACAGCTTGTGATTAGAAGGGACTTATTATTATTATTTAAAAATATCAGTCAATAGCTTAGGCTTGTTATTAATTAGCTCTTGCAACTTAGATTTACCCACTCCTATTAATTTACATGTTGCCACATGGCTCATTACCTCATCTTTTACATATCCTGCTTTCTCTGCATCTGGCTGGTCAATCAACCCTTCTTCCAAGCATTCTCTCAGTCTGGCTCTCCTGCCTAACCTTCTCCTGGCTATTGGCCATTTAGCTCCTAATTAAGCCAATGAGCGCAACACATCCTCACAGTGTCCAAAAAGGATTATTTCCCAACACTTGGCTTGCAAAAATGAGGATTTATATTTTATCCTTTTAAGGAACAAAGAATTAAAACCTGTGATTATATTTTATCCAAATACCAAATTTGTGCACTTTTCTATGGGGTGAAGCCTTCAGTTTGACATCCAGTGTCTTAATGGTATTAAAAATTTCATTTAAAAGAATTATTTCTCTTTGGAGTATTCCTGATAAATTAGATACAAGTCAGAAAATGTTTAGTTGATAGGTATTTAAATATATCTATATTTTTTTACTGTCATACAAAAATGGCACTAAATAAATTAACTGAACATTTTGGTGTTCTTTGCCAAAGACACATTAGTTCTTCTAAAGCTAAGATCTACACATTTTTTTAAAAAGTATTCATTGGGCTTAGAGAGATAGTTCAGTGGTTAAGAGCACTGACTGCTCTTCCAGAGGTCCAGAGTTCAATACCCAGCACCCACATGGCAGCTCACAACTGTCTGTAGTTCCAGTTCCCAGTTCCAGGCAAATACCAAGGCAAATAAATAAAAAATTAAATTAAAAAAGCATTAATTATCTACTTATGAGTGCATGGCATCTGAAGAGAGTAAACTTAGCTCAAGAAATGCCATTTTGTATTCTAGTAGCCATAGAGATAAAATAGAGTCCAGTTCCACATTCCTGGCAGGGGCTTGCCCAGTTCTAGGAAAGAATGATCTTTTGACCTTTCCTCAATATGTGGTTCTGGGTTTTTAATTATAAGATCAAGTAGAATTGTGCAATAAGTCATTGTATATTCTTATGAGGTAGAGTGTGATGCTTCAGTACGGTATCAAAATGAGGAGCTCAATCTATTAGGGTATTCATAATCACAAACAGTTCTTTGTGATAGAAACATTCAAAATCTTTCATTGTAATTATTTTGAATTACACTCTAAAAGACTCTTTTTAAGTATCAGAAAAGTAACCATTATTGTTTTACTTCAGCTAATATTTATTGAAACTTTTACAAATAACTTTGCACTGTTAATACTACTAATGTTAAAGCATGCTTTCCTGCTTTCTTAATAGTTTAGAAATTTTTCAATATAGTTTTGTAAATATCTACTGTATTCGTACTTCTGATTCCTTATTTACTTTTAGTAAATGTTGTAAAAAGAGTCTCTTCTGTTTGCAATCTTTTTAAAAATTAAAATATAATTAAAAACCCTTGGATTCTTTCTCTCCCTCCAACCTCTCCCATTCTGTACATTATTTGTTCTCCAACCCATGGATTCTTATTCTTTGATTGTTATTGCTACTCATATCTAAACACAAAAAAATACACACACAACTCACTGAGTGCACTTGGTGTTGTTTGTCTGTACATTATCTTATTGTGACAAAGTAGTTAACTTTTTATTGAATTAAAAAATTCCCTTTTATAGTTAAAATAATGGCAATCTTTTTAACATTATTTATATGTGTCGATATCACAAAGAATTTTAAAGAAATATTTATTAGGAGAAAGTATTAAAAAAATAGGTACTGCCCACTATGAGTCACCCAGTCTCTAATATGTAGTCTCTAAACCATGGAAATACCTTGTTTCTCTGAATAACAGCAACAACAACAAAAACTGTGAACCTGAGGCACTGAACCACAAGTGGGAGTTTGTGTCCTTAGAACAACAGCCTGTGTTTGAGGGCTCTGTGTCAATAGTTCTTTGGGCCAGGAAATTGAAACCATACTTAACTTTTTACACAAAACCTCAACCCAGTAAAGTGCTTTAGTCAACCAGAGAAAAGATGAAGGAAGCTGGAACCAGCATGACCCGGCTTGTGCCTTACGATTTTGACTTAATATTACAAGTTTGAGCTCATTCATTTATCAGTTATACAAGTGGTGGAAGTTAAGTGTCTTGTGTTGTTTATTTATTTATTGAGTTAGGTAGTTATTTCAGGGGTAGTAGTGGTTTGAGACAGTGTCTCTCTATGTAGTAATGGTTGTCCTGAAACTCACTGTTGAGATCAGGATAGCATGAAACTTACAGAAATTTACCTGTTTCTGCTTCTCCAGCACTGGGAGCAAAGTTTCTGTTTATCTAGCCAAAACTTTTGCACCAGAGAGAGAACATGGTTCTTCATCTCCTACTCTTCGAATGTCACCTTTGTGAATGTTAAGTCCTGACTAAGCTAGTCTTTCTCTGGGTACCTTTAACCATCCTACATACAGGGCACCATTCATGCCCACTGTGGTACATCAGTAAGCATTTGAGCACTGAGTCATTCCAATTGTTCACCAGCTAGAGACTGTAATCCTGTGCTGTATCTGTGCCATGTGGTACAAATGCATTGTGTAACTTGTACTATACTAATATTATCCTAACAGAATTTCAAAAATCACTTTATGTAGAAACTAGAAAAAAGGAAGAGCTATGAGGAAGAAAGATGTTTCCTCTTTTGACTCTTATTTGTTTTTGTCTGAGGTTACAGACAAGGCATATATTTGAGAGACGACCACAGTGGGTTTTTTGTTGTTGTTGTTGTTGTTTTCAGGGTTTTTTTTTTTTTTAAAGAAAAACTCTAGCTTGTGAGATTAGCTTCAGTGTACACATAGAAGATTAAAATTCCAGATAAAATTATTCAGTCTTTAGATCCTTTTCACTTTTTTTAACTGACAATTTGTACAGCTTCTTTGGCTATTTGCCAATGTCTGAAGAAATTGTGTATGCACATATCAAATTCCAAGACTCTGATAAGAAAGAAGATGCCCAGACATCTGACAAATGTGGGAGAAAAGGTAAGATCTTGAGCCATGGGTGTAATGTATGGCTGAGGTGGTGGCTATAATCTCATGTTTCACATATAGTAATTATTCAGTAGGTATTTTAAATTAAGACTTCTATTTAAACCGGAAATACCAAAATAATTATCAGGATATTTTAATGCATAAATTCCAGCAATGAAACACTTAGTATTTTATATTACAATGCTTTAAATATTAAACTTAGTACATGGGACAGGTACTAAGCATTTTCAAATGCTGGTGGGAGTTTTTGTTTTTACGTTTTTGAGATAGGTTTCTTTGTGTAGAAATGCTGGTGTTTTATTGTAAAGGTTTTCTTTTTGCTTTGGTGTGTGTGTGTGTGTGTGTGTGTGTGTGTGTGTGTGTGTGTTCATTATATGAAGCCATCAAAATAGGATTATATATTGTGCAGGAAAGTCAGGGGCTTCTATGTTCCTTTTTTTATAGTTTTGAAAAAAGTAAAGTGCTTGAAGAATAGGAGAGAAAGAAAGAAGAGAATACTTTGTGTGTGTGTGTGTGTGTGTGTGTGTGTGTGTGTGTGTGTGTGTGTATGTGTGTGTGTGTATATGTGTGTGTCCAGAGAGAGCAGATTTATCTGGCTTCTTTTCTCATTTTTCATGGAGTTTGCTCTTGGGGCTTCCTTGTTTTATTCTAGTATTCAGATATCTATTCTTTGTTTTAAATTAGATTAAATTTAATGTGTGTGTGTGCGTGTGCTCAGTGACCACAGTGCACGAGTGGAGGCCTGAGGACCTCCTTCCGCCAGGGATTTAACTCACATTGTCAGTTTCACACAGCTGGTGCCTTTACCCCCTGGGCTGTCTCATGACCTTGCATCTCTGTTCTTTCATGGCTATACTTCCTTACAGTTTTCATAATACTGAAAACTCCCTTTTAAAATTACTTCTTTTGCTAGGCCTGAAAAAGAAGAGTGGAGAATGAATGATTGAATGAACAAGTGAGTGAAATAAATTATGGTGTGAGCTGCTTCTCAAACACTGTATTCTTTTCTTTTCACAGTACCTTCTGCTCCTTCCCATTCACAGCATAAAACAATCTTGATTCTGACTCTTCTATGTCTTCTGCTGCTCGTTGGACTGGGGGTCTTAGGAGGCATATGTATGTATCACCCCATTCCTTAAAAGAAAATTTATATTTAATTAAAATATAGTTGTATCATTCCCACATCTCTCCTATAAATCCTCTCATGTCTCTGCCTGCTTCTTCTCAAACTCATAACCTCTTAGTCTCTAATTATTAATGCTATATATAGAAATATATATAAATACAACTTTCTGAATGTGTATAGTGTTTCATATATGTATTTATATATAGTCATATATAAAAATTAGGGCCAATTTAGAATGCAAGGAGTTGTTGAAGCAATGGTTATCCTTTGAATTAAGCCTTTCTGCTACAAAGAGGGTCTTATAATGTAATCTGTAGACATACACTCTATGTCTTCCAATAACTCTTTTAGAAGAAGCCTTTTTCTACCACTTCAATATTTTAATACTATTTCTGAAGGAAAAAAACCTCACCAAGTTTCTGAAGATGGTAGAAAAAAACTGAGAATTTATATGTTTTTTAAAAATTACTGTTTACTATTTTTTCTTCTTCCATGTTTAAAAAAATCTGAAGTTTATACAACTTTGGAGACAGAAATGATAAAATCAAACCAACTACAATACATGAATGAAGAACTTCAGAGCAATGTTTCCATACAGTTGATGCATAATCTCAACAGCTCCAAGAAAATCACAAACCTCTCTGCCATGCTGCAAAAAGTAGCCACCCAGCTTTGTTATGAGCTGTATACAAAAGAGCCAGGTAACCCTGTATTGCTTTCAGAACTATTTCCTGAGCAACAAACTAAACCTTAGAGTCCTTTGAGAATCACTTTCTTACAGAACCAATAGTAAATGGGGAATTGAATGTGTTCAGTAGATGAGTCATTGATATTTCCCTGTAGTTAGAGGGAAATAACTACAGGCTGCAATTTACAGGGTTCTGACAGTTACATGAAGAAGCACCAGACAGTAATCTCAGTTTCTCTAACCTACAGTTTATTACCCCTGTCCTGTGTACAAGGTCAAGAGGTGATGAATAAGGAAAGATGCCACTTTATAGATGACCTCATTTCTAAATTTCAGTTAGTGCTGAAGAAGTGAAAGGTCCTGGCAAAGAAATGAAATCTCGGGTAATTTATGTAACCAGGGAAGGAGGGTTTGCTTTTGTAGTTTTTGTGGCTGAACTATGTTCCAGTGCTTCTAAGGTACCTCTTCAATAGTCCAGAAGTTGAAAGCCAGAGACACCTACTGGGGAAAGCCAGACTAATGTGACTCTGTGAGCCTGATTTGTACTAGATAGTATCTGCTGTGTTTAATTTTTAGAGTCATAAGTTGGGTACAAAAAAAAAAAAAAAAAAAAAAAACGGAAAACTACCCAGGTTTCCTAATGTGGACATTGCATTTGAATCTGGCCAGGTATTTAAACTTTGTTTGCCTATGTTTTGTGTTATGTTCCCAGGGTTATATAGGGTTGTAGAGGACTTGATTTATTTGTCCTTGACCCAATTACAACAAACATTAAATCTTGTCAGTGTTACACAGATAGTCAAGAACTAATAGTCCATAGTGTTCACACTTGTAAAACTCTCCTCCTTCTAGAGCACAAATGTAAACCTTGCCCAAAAGGTTCGAAGTGGTACAAGAATACCTGTTATTCTGAACTAGATGAGCCTGCAACATGGCAGAAGAGTGAAATGCTCTGTTCTGCACAGAATGGCAGCCTGCTGAAGATTAAGAACAAGAGTCAGCTGGTAAGGTTCCATGTCTCTGTTTCCTCAGACAGAAATCACTTCACATTATGAAATTTGGAGTGAAAAGGACATGCTGGGAAGATATGCAGTGACCTACTCATGCTCAGGATTGTTTCTGTCCCATGGGGAGGGAAGTGGGACTTGCACATTTGTCTCAGAGAAATCACAGTCAGGCTAAAACACACAGGTTTTAGCTTAAGCAGAATCTTAGAAGCTGCAAGATAGATGGGTAGATTGGGGGTTCCCAGAATCCTCAGGTCTATGTTATTTCCAAGTTGAAAGTGTAGTAGCAGGTTTCTGTGTATACTCTCGAAATAGTTATCCAAAGACAGAGATTGTGACCATTACAGTTAAGGCTCACACTGCCTTAAAAACCACACAAGAGGATATTTTTTTATTGTCAATATGTCATATTTGTTTATTTATCAGGAAAAAAGGCAGGTTAAGCCATTTAAGGTGATATTTGTTTAAATAAATATGCTAGGTTGATAGAGAGGAGGCAAATATTAAACAGACACATTGTATAGTTATTAGAACCAATGAAAAGTGAATGCTCTGGTTTGTTTATTTGTTTATGTCTAAATCATTGATTATCAGCATTCCTAATGCTTCATCCCTTTAACATAATTCCTCATGTTGTGGTAACCCCCAACCATAAAATTATTTTTGATGATACTTCATAACTGTAATTTTGCTACTGTTAATGAACTGTACTATAAATAACTAATACTTTTGGTGGACTTAGGCAACCCCTATAAAAGAGTCATTTGGGCAGAATCCCAGCGCTCTCTGGGGCAGGGGCAGGTGGACGCTGTCCCTGACCACTTCCACGGCTCCTGCTGAGGGAAACCCCGCCACAACCTCGAACTGAGAAAAGCAACTGCTGGGGTCTCCGAGGGGCGGATTCGGACCCCGCCCAGAGGTCAGGAGGGGGCTAGAGGCCTCAGTGCCTTTATCCCAGCCTGGGAG